>JAGDQP010037716.1:6407-18489 GCA_022664845.1 Lepisma saccharinum
CAACTGGTTTGTCCTGTCATACTTTTTAACCCTCGAATTTGAATTAGTTTTCGCATGACGTCTTTTGTTCAGTGCTGCATTAAACTACTTGGCGGCCCTGGGCTATTGACTCCCGCCGTGGGCTAAAGACCTGTTGGGGGTCCTGTTACCTATCTTTTGTAGTCGTAAAATTAACTAATTTACCTTTGGCGGGGCCCCTGGACTGCGGCTCTTTTAGCCCCCTCTTAATCCGGCTCTGCTCCTATATCCTTCATAACTTATTAATGAACTATTCAATTGTAACAGTCTGGCGGCCGATTAACCACTAGGAACAGCGTCTGGATTTCATCTTATACAGTGCACGTGAACAGTGTGAGGTCGACACAAATGACCCTGTTACGTCCTTGTGGTGGACTTTAGCACGCCACAAATTTCTGCTTCCCCTCTCCCCACAAGCATGTTGTTCTTACATAATTATTTTCCCTTCATGTGAATCATAGATCAAAGAACACGTGGTGTAAATACATGACGTATGGCACGTGCTTTTGATTTTTCTGAAAATTCACCTACGAGATTTGACAGTAACTTCTAAAAATATCCTTCGATTTCAATCTTATTCGTGAATCGGCCGCGGTGGCTCAGTGGTAAAGCGCTTACCTCTGGCACGTGGGGTCGTCGGTTCGATCCCGGTTCATGCCATGTGGGTTTTGGGTGAACAAACACCGTGTGAATGGATTTGCTTCCACTAATTCACTCATCATTCATTCGGACTGAGCCAGAGTTGCCTAAAGGCCTTAAAATTCAAATTATTCGTGAATCTTCTTGTACCTTGTCTCCATGGGCTAATCTTCCATGATCCGAACTTTGGATTGGAAATTACAAGGCAGGTGAATTCGAAGGTTTTACAGGCTTTTCCTAAGTTTCACCAGACGAATAATGTGATCGTACCTCAGCTAAGGCTCTGGCCGCTATCCTCCTTGTACTTGTTCCGAGAGGAGTGATCACCAAGGCACGTCATCTTAGAGTCGTGATGACTTGAGCTAGGGTTGCCAGACGTCCTTGTTTTCCGGAACAGTTCACGTTTTCAATGAAAGAATTAACTGTTCTGAGAAATAGTTTCGGGACGCCTGTTTGTCCCGGTGTTTGTTTTTTATTTCTGTGAATTCATCTATAGTGTTCCTGAGCGTAATGCTAATGTGGAAGGGGTATTTTTCACCATGAATTTGGAATGGACACAGGAACGAAATCACTTGTGCGTGTCAAGAATTGAAGGAATCATTAAGTGTATATCGAGTAAGCTTCTTTAGATGTCTATGACTATGTAAGCCAGCAGCAATATCAGGAAGTTATACGAGTAGTTAATATTATACAGGGAAGCTTAGTTTACGGATTTTTTTTTATGGTGTGACGTTATTTCCTTCAATATGCTATGTGTATATACGATAAATGTCTGAAATGTGCAGGTTTTTTCATTTACAAAATCTGGCAACCCAAGCTTGAGCCAAAGTTGGAAACAACCCAGGGGGGAAAAAATTGGAAAAATGGTTTGACTCTTGGGTTGGCTAGCAATTTATATCCTGGGGTTTATGCAGTTACTAATTAGGTACTTATCTATTTTTTTTTTCAGAAGTCTTGCGGGAGGGGGTGGTCCAAGGTTGGTTTGTACATAAAAATATCTCATTATGCGTATAACGTTTCATAGAAATGGGTCCCGTCCTCGTGGCATGGGCGGATTTACTGGGGGGTGCAAATACCCCCTTGTTATTTCAGAATGACGAAGAGAACCCCTGGAATAGCTTCCACCCTTCCGGTAATTGTCCCCAAGGTCTCTCTCCTAAATCCCGAAATGACTGGGGGCAATGCCCCCCTGTAAATCTGCCCAAGCCTGGTGGTAACGTCACTGTCTTCGGATCGGCAGTGGGTATGTATGCGGATTTGAAGTCCGCAATCAATCATCTTTAAAGGTTTTCCTGGAGTTCCCTTAGTTTCACAAAGTAAATGCCGGAAGAGTACCTTAAGTTAGGCCCTGACTGCTAACTTCCCCTTGCTTTCTCCTACCGTATTCCGGTCTGAGCCAAAGTTACCTAAAGACCATAAATTCATAAAAATTCGAAGTCATGGAATTCGGAGCGGATACATCCTCGATTCGCTTCTAACATGGGTTTCGATGAAGAGTTAAACGGATTGGTGAGCCCCCGTGGCAAATCTAGTACCTACACAAGTTGAAATAAATTGTCAAGTTTCCAAATCAAATTATGTTTTGTGATTTGAAACTTCTCATATATAGCACAGGTATATTCTACCAATATTCCTGTGTGCATTTGGCTATACCCCGAGAATATCCTGTAATACTCCTGATATACAGGATGTTTAAGAAAATGGTCATTGATTGAAAGGATGAATTCCTCAGTTGTAAACGTTTCTTTGAAGAAATGTCGAAACGTGAGTATTGCGAAGCATAATCACAAATAAGGTTATATCTCAACAAATACTAGGGGTAACAAATCAGTCGAAATTGTATCCTTTTTTAATAATTTAAGAAACGTGCTGAAAATATCCTTGTTTCAAATCCGCGACATTCTGCGTACATTGAAGCTCTACCGGGTGTCCCAAAAGTTCTTGTGCTCAAATATTGCCCTGTATATTGGCAAATTTTTAACACAAATAGCGAAGCATCAATCATTATTATTTGAATGGCCATGGCTCGGGTTGTTAGCGCGGTTGCCTTCACGTTCAAGAAATCGTGGGTTCAATAATAGCTGCCAACCATCCTGGTTGAGAGTTTTCAAGAGTTTTTTCTTCGGTCCCATCAAGTAAATTACAGGATTCTTTAACTTAGGCCTTGGTCGTCTCAATTTCCCTATTCTATCAGAGGCTCCATAGTCTAGTGGTTAGAGCGTTGGATTCATGTCCGCGTGGTCCCGGGTTCAATTCCCAGCTGGAGTTCCACTTTTCGGCGTCCGCTCAGCGTCGTGAGGCAAACTGGGGAGTCACGTGAATAAAGACGTGACGGCCACTCGGTGTAGAAAGCCCCTAATACACCTGTTCGTGGCCACACTGCCGTCACTCTGGTGAAAGCAGTTCCACCAACCGCGGACAGATGGCGTTGGGCAAGCTCAGGACCTATTGGTTTGTAACGCCTGTGGTTGTAATTATTTATCTGGGCATGTCATCCTTCAGATATGTGAAAGTAAAGCCCTAGCTGCCGGTCTGGTCCTAAATATAGGTTGAGATAAACACCTATATGGTGCTAGGGTGATTAGAAAACCGGATATTTTGATAGACTAAAAAAAAAACTGAAATGCAAGATATTGTTGTGGGATTCTTTCTATTTTTCAATTGACCATTATTTTGTTTACGATTGCTAAAGATAAATAGGTTCACTTAACAGATACGTATAAATACTGATAAAAGGTAATTAGAAACGTAATTAATACAAACCATCAGAGTAATGATCACGTTCAGATTCTAACAGCCTATTAAAATACCATTAGCATCAGGGTTTCACTTTAGTTACTAACTTACATTGATAGTTAAATTCCATTACATGTGCCCACATATTAAACTTATCCTTTCTCGATCCTCTTTCAGTAGAAATTTGTTCTGCAGGAAGGCTTTAAAATGTCCCTGACCGTCTGTCTGTCTCTCTCTATCTATCCGTCTGTCTCTCTAGCTATATATCTCTGTCTGTCTGTTTCTCTCTCTCTCTCTCTCTCTCTCCTTATAAGTTAGAAATGTGGATTTCACGCTTGGCTCTGGAAAACTCTACGGAGTTTTCCCCCAGATCTAGATTTTTTTGAGAAAGCTATCTAACAGCTAAAGACTTGATGAAAATTTACTAAAAATTTAGAAATTGTGGAAGTATCTAAGTTTGAAACCATCAAAATGATAGGCAGTTAAATATTTAAGTAAGAAAACTGAAAAGCAGGACAAATCTGCGTCCGGCTCGATTGTTAACACGGACAAAAGGACCAAGCAGGACTGTACGACCAGAAACAAGACAAATGGACACTCTGTGGTACCAGAGAGTTCATTAACGACGCGCATCGCTGTGTATAAGAACTCTTTCACCCATTCATTTTCCATGTTCCGATCGTGTTCTTTCACCTCTATAATCGTTATAATATAAAACTGAATTTCTTTTGTAATCACGTGGAAACATTGTGGTTTCTTGTCCGTATTAACATGTAGCACAAGTTGTTTACATTTGTGATCACAAACTATTGTATATAATCCTCTTACAGTTAGTTTTAAAAACCATAGTGTCCTTAATAATAAACAAGTGTCAATTTTGATTAGTAAATTATTTCAATTCATTTGGTCAGGCCGTCGAATGAAATAAAATCATCTGTCGCCGTAAAGCGTTTATGCAAATTTATATATCTTGTAGCAGGATCGAAAGAAATGAGCGGAAAGTTCCCACTCACGTTTCATTGTTTACATGTTTCTCGCACATGTATTAACTCTAAATATAGAGAAACAGTCGAATCACTTCTCGCATGTACAAGTATATATTTAGGGTTTCTGCATATATTAATACTAAATATATAGTGATAAAGAGAAAACAGCAGCTGTTCCTACAAGAAACCAATTAATTCTAGTTTTTCTCTGTCGGTTAAACTCTTGGGGAGCAATCAGTCCGTTCTTATCAGTTGTCGAGCGCACCACGACCAGAAGCAGAGAAGATAAAGGAAAACAATATGGTGTGCCAAAGTAAGCGAAGAAGACTCAGCCGTCAGATGAGTCATACCCTTAAGCGAAGGATCTCCCAAGTGTACGGCCAAGCGTACCAAAGGTCAGTATTATACCGAAAAAAAAGAAAGTTGCATAAAATATTTTATTCCCAGGCTAATTTAATCCCAATGAGCTGCACGTAACAATACTGGAATGCTCGATTAGTATGTTTTTTATACTGTATTTATTTATGATCTTTAGGCATCTCAGGACCGGATAGGGTTTGTGTGAGAAGATATTGCAAGGTAATCCACCAGGATCTAGTTTTTAAGGCTAAGGAAAAAATTTTGCACGTACCGGACTGTGGGGCATAAAATCAGGGGCGTAACTACAATGTATAGAAACCCAGCGTTACGTGGGGACCCAACAAGGAATATTTAAATAGCTGAATAAATAAAATGAGAATGTCAAACTCGGCAAACGTTACAGGAGAAGTCGCTTGCAAATTCGATTTTAGAACTTTCTCCGTGTTGATAAATGTGAAGGAATTTTTGTCCATGGACGGGAATTTTCATGCAGCCTCGAGAGTATCTCCGTTTTAGAAATCAGGCAACATTGGTCTGCACGGTTGGGGTATGATTTTCACGTGTTACAAGAATTTACTGAAATTTGTCTATGGAAGATGCTGCTAGAAGCGGTCTAAAGAGTTTCTTCAAGTGGGAGCCCAAATTCGTTACGTCATTACATACGTATAGGCCTACTATTACATTCTACAAATAATGTTCCCTCTAATTTGCAAGAATTAAGATATAAATTAAAATAACAGGTTGCACAGCTATAGCAAACGTATAAAACAGACATTAAAATTTGCTCCGTATTCGATAAACTGGATGTGGACGATTGAGATAAACTCCTCTCCGCTCACTGGTTTCATATACATATTAAAATTTGTAATGGTATTGAGCACTACAGTAAAAACAAAGACCGGTCAAAAGGTTTTGCACAATCCACCGTAACTTCTTTATTAATTCAATTAGGGATACGAATTTTCATGTTTCCCCATATAATTCCCTAATTAGTTTCCCCCATATAAAAATCCTTGTCTGCGGGGTTTCTTTGAATTCCCTATCGAATTCTGCTAAACATTTTCAGAAAACAAATTTACAAAATCGTAATGGTTCCCTGTTAGTCTGCGAGAGGTAGTGAATTCCTAATCTCTGTCCGTTCTTGCCACCTGGTGACGGTCGAGTCGAACTAGGAAAGAACGCTAGTAAGCCATGCACAATATGGAGACTTACCAGTTATTGGCACTTTATTTTTATCTTTAAAATAGCAAAATGACCAATAGTTGGCACACACTAACCAATAGCTGTCCCTTTCATATCCACTTATTGGCATTTGCGTTCACTAGACGTTTTTCAGTAGGCATATCATTTCAGATCTAACGTTAGTTCAACAAAATATGTCTATCCTAGACCTAAATTGTAGACTATGTATGGATAGAAGAAAATAATACCAACCTGAAGATATGTACCAGTAATTGGAACAGCTGAGACCAGTAAGTGGAACCAATGCCAATACTGGTTCCTGTGAAGCTACGTGTTTTTGTGTCTTAAAGGTATGAAAGGTTATTACAAATCTGAAATTTATTTTTTAATCGCTGTCTATTGACTCCCATGCCAAATAAATTGACTCCGTGAGAAAATGGCGTACCAATCATTGGCATCTTCTAGTAGTAACAACTAGATCGAATACTTTACATTATGATGCATCCTAAGGAATCCCTAAACATTATTTTAGGTGTTGAAGAAGGAAAATCCTACAATAATTATATTAGAGCAATAAATAACTCAGTGGTAAATCTAGAGTTTTCGTGAGGAGGGGGAGCAGGGGGGAATTTTCGATATTTTCCCGCTAAGTGAATTTTTTAAGAATAAATTTATCATACAGGGTTATTCAAAATGATCGTCCTGATTTCAAAGTTTAATAACTCATGTGTATTGATTCACAATGACATGCAACTTACGTCAAATGAACGATAAACTCAAAAAGCTTTAGAGGCTGGTAATTGTTATGTTCAGTTACGCATTCCGCCGCTAGGGCGACAGTTAATCAAGATGGATGAAATCGAAGACGAGAGAACATTTTGTGTTCCCGAATTTCATTTAAAACAGTCTGTACATCTCCTCGCCGTCAGATATACCACCCCGTACAACTTTTTATGTGGGATTGTGTGAACGTAACATTACAAAAAAATTCGCACGGGCTGATATCTGGCGACCAGTGGTGTGAGTTATTAAACTTTGAATTCGGGAAGATCATTTTCAATAACCCTGTATTTTCCCCTCACGTTGCTAAGTTTTATCATGTAATATGACACCGGTATTCCCAAAATCTTTATCTCTTCATAAATTAGAATGCGGGCCACGGTGGCTCAACGGTTAGAGCGCTCAGTTCTGGCTCTTTGTGTTGTCAGTTGAAACCCTGCTCATGCTATGTGAATTTTGTGGTGGACAAACAGTTTGCTTAGGTTCTGTCGGGGTTTTCCCGTTTCCTCCCACTTTCTTCATTCCACTAATCACTCCTCCATCATCCATCCGGCCTGAGGCAAAGTTGCCTAAAAGGTCTTAAAATTAAATTCAAATCATTAATTAGATTTGACCGGGAACAAATCAAAACATTTTCTGAGATAAAAAGTGTTGAAAACTTGAAAGAAACATGGAGGTATTTTTCCTTGAGGAGAGGCACGCTCGCCCCGCGCTCCCTCTATGGATGCGGCACTAAAATAACTAGAAGAAAACGAAAGTGTAATTCTTAGCTTATCGGTTTAAATTTGATAGACTTGTTACCATAGAGTTAGGAAGAAAATAGAGAGAACATAGATGACGTCACATGAAGCCAAATTAAGGTTCATCGGCATCCATCTTGTGTGTCCCCATTAGAGTCCCTCTACACCGAGTACTGTGAGGATTGCCTTTTTCGATAGGAGGATGAGTGCACCTCAGAGAGGCAATACTAGGAAAAACGGTCTCTAAATATTGGGCCAGTCAATATGGCCGAAATGCCTCGTCCCTTCAGTTGTTTTTTTTCATTCCCCTCTCCAACAAAACAGCCTAAGGTTCCCTCTATTTATATTCCTAACTCTATGTTTGTTACGAAACAGTCTTGAAATTATCACTTTACCTTAACCACGACCAGCAAAGACGATGTGTTTCATATGCAGAAGACATCAAAGAAACGACGAGCAATTTGTCGGGAACAAGATCAGTTTTGCTCAGTTATTTTCGACTTTTTTTAAAAAAAATCTTAGGCAGTTCCAAAAGACTGGGTAGTGCTAATAACAGGAAAGCTTACCTTAGTCATATAATTAAAAAAATAACCGGGATCTGCATAAAAGAAAAATACATTATTGCAGAATTTTCAAAGCTTATCCGTAACAGAAAAAAAAATGCACCAACTTGCATGAACATAGAGAAAGTTTCCTACAATCTATGCTGTGTACTATTACGTATTTAAACGAGTTAAAAGACCTTGACTTTCTTTACTGTTTTCTATTGCAGACGGGATTCTACGTGCTCAGTAGCTGCTCTACAAATATGGAACAATCTTCCTGATACAATCAAAAAGGACCCAGTTCTCTCCAAGTTTCGGGAAGGGTACGAGACACACTTCAGCAGCCGAGCTTCTCCAAGCACCAGCAGGTAAAGTAACTCCACAACATGAAACGACAGATCCAGTAGCTAGTTATTCTGAATAAAATAATTATATTTTTAAAGTGTTCTGTTAGACATATCATGATGTGCAGTATAGGGCCTACTGTGTGCTCTTTGAACTTAACCAAGTATGTTTGTTTACGGCTGCTTTTAGTTATTCTGTGTGTTCCTTCAGCTGTTCGAAAATTATCAAAAATGTTATTATCTTGAAATTAAATCGAATTCTTTATGCGATTACAACTATTTACATAGTATAAACTAAAAATATGCTGATACGGTAGCAATTTATGCTATTAAACTTTACAAATGCACTCCAGCAGCCTCCCTCCATACTATAGAGAAACTCTTTTCGGAGTATCAGTCTTATCAATGGAAGCGTGTTGTCTCCTTTAATTAACTTGAAAAGAGGATTAATTATCACTGGTCAACATGGGCGGATTTATGGGGAGCATTGCGCCCAATCATTTCAGAATGACTTTAAATGTTTCATTCTAAACGATAGCTTTTAAAGTAGTTGTCCCCCACCTCCCAGTATCTCTCTCCTAAATCCGCCCATGCTGGTCAACAAAATAAAGGGACACAAAAACTTTTTTGAAGCTGCGTACGAAATATATTGTTTTCTGGGGCGCTGAGTTAAAAAATGACCACCATTTGTCACCATCACCCACCATTTTGTCTTAACCGGTTTGTATATTTGTAACTACAGAGTGAGACAGAGTAGAGCCTTGTAGTTCACAAACCGTCAAGGAAGTGAAGCATCGTAGTTCACAAATATAGAATGGTGGGAAAGAGCTACATTTTCAAATAACGTGGCCGCCATATTGGATGGAGGTATTATTTTTTAATAGCAAGTGGGTCGTGTGACATATGAAACAATACGAGAATGTTCCCAGAAAACCATTTCATGTGTTAGATTTGATCTAAGTGTTACGGTATTAAAACGCTGTTGGGTAAATGAACACATACTGCAAATTTTCAGTGACGATAAATCCTACATCGTAAGTGGTAATACCGGATATTACTTTCTGGGAACATTCTCATGTCGTTTGATATGTCACATGACTCATTTGCTATTTGAAAAAAGTGACCTCCATCCAATATGGCGGCCATGTTGATAATTACTCCAAAATATAGCTCGTTCACACCATTCTATATTTGTGTACTCGATGCTTCATTTCCTTGACTGTTTGTGAACTACAAGATTGTACTGTGCTTCTTCGTGTTATATATTCACGCAAATTGTGACGAAATAGTACGTGGTGAAACTTTTTAAATATCCTTTTCGACGATCACAGCACAAGAAATCGTTCCAGTTGATCTGGAGGTTAACGCCCTCGCCTGTGCCTGTGGTCACAAGCTCTGAAGTGAGTCAAGTTCTATGGGATATTTCATTCAATGGAGTAGCTCGGATACCACATGAGCAAAAAACCTTCAGGTTGTGCCCTTAGAAGTTCACCAGCTCTTTTAGACCTGTTAACAACAATTCAAATAACCATAAGAAGTCCTCCAATACAAGTCCAAATTAAACTTGCCATGTAAAGTATTGTGTACTCGGCAGGACATTATGGAATTTCATAAAATAACAATTTATCATATAAAATTTTCCCGTTCGTTCATTCTTGAGAAAATCGAAGGTTCTTATAAAATTCAGTCAAAGCGCTTAGCTGCGAGAAAGTAACTTCGTATTAAAAGACCTGACTTTGCTGAGTAAATTATGGCGGCCATTTGACACTTGCTACTTTTCAGGTCAGAGCTGAACAGTACAGTCAACAGAACACTAAAAGGTACACAGTGCGTGCAATGTACTTGTGTATGAGCAAATTATGTAATTGCTAGCATACGACATTTACCGCAGCAGGCAATACGAGACATTAGCACCATGAAATTATCTAAAAAGAAAAAGAAAAACACTTTTTAATTGACACTAAAAAAATCGTCTTCTAGTATTGTAAGGCTAGATAGTTCAGATACTTTCCAATCATACGAAAACGCTTGGGATAAAGATCACAGACATTATGACCTTACCAACTATGTCTGGTGTAATGGAAAACTACTTTGAGAGATTTTCAAGTAGAGATTAATCAGATTAGACAGACACCTTACAGAGGAGGGGGTTGATAGCACAAGAAGTGCGAACTTTGTTATACATTTTTCTGTCTAGTTTAAGAGTTTTATGAAGACGGAAAACTAATATATAAACACAATTCTCAAAAGATAAAAAGACTTTTGTTATTTCTTTTTCCGACATAAGTAGAAAGCCCAAGAGCATGTTGCTGTTACATAACAAGCCTGTTTTGTGTTTTTTCTATTTGAAAGAAAAAAAAATTATCATGAGTTAATGTCAATACACACTTTAGCAGATCTTGAAATGTAGGCAAATAAACCGAGCATGATAACCTTCAAATCTCTCGCGACGGTCGTGGTACTGTACTCTTCAAAAGTCCTTTGTAACCATGCTGACCAAGTACATGCATGGTTGGTCTTTGATACTTTTGATGACGTATTCCGTACGGCAAGAGTGTAAATTTGGAGAAAACAAAATGAAAAGTGGACCGGTGAATCTCAATTTTTATCGATAACATCGAGGTGAATCAACAAGATTTGTATAGGAATTGTGCAACTGTTGTATCTGAACTCTATGTACGTCAACCACGCAGCCCAGTTACGTGAGGATATTTCCTACTGCAAACAAATCCTATTTCTTCCTGGTTACCAAACACCCATATTACGTTTAAAATGTTACATGCAGAATGATTCAGTAGAGAGTGGATATCTTATGAAATGTTACAGGTTAAAGATACAATGAGTTGATTGAAGATATCAACATTTACACAGCAATAACGTAAATCATTCGTAGGTTTAAAACTCTGCGTTTTGAAGGGTAACAGCCTCGTGTTGTTTCAAGTTTGGTGAACGTAGATACTTGGTCCTCTACCTGCCAGGTAATATTCAAGACACGTAACTATCACTAGTGAACGCGAGAAACTTATATCTTAATGTCACAATGTCGTTTCACAATGGAGTTTTTTTTTTTTTTTTAAGGTTTATTTTTTTGCATGGTGTTATGCTAACAGTTGAGGGATAGCATTTGTGTAGTAATCTTACGTCACTTTCAACAATACCATCTATAAGTGTTATCATGTAATTCTCTCTTTGTGTGTACATTTATCTAAACTGCTACCTGTAATTGTGGGTGTTCCTCAAGGAAGTGTTTTCGGGCCATTGCTTTTCTCAATTTATGTTAATGATCGAATCTCTTAGCTTATTTGTTGCAAATATTATCAATATGCATTCGACATATAAGTGTTTCTTCATGTACTAGACACAATTTGATCTGGATATAATTATTGTTTGGTTCAAGCTTAATTAACTGGCTTAAATCAAAATAAACACATTTACACTTTGGTACCACGACGAAATTGAATCAGATACAGAATAACGTAAAGCTCTTTAGTATTATTAACGAATATAAATCTTTTTTTTTTTTTCACGAATAGTAACACCACCACCCCTCCTGAAATTTCCGTATTCAATTCGAAATTTTACATTCGAGAAGTCAGATGCAATAAAAGATCTTGAAATAATATTCAATGCTAAATTATCATATGAAGCACGTATTAAAGTATAGCCAATTAAGCATTCAGAAACCTAGGTTCGATAAATAAATTTGGTAGAATCTTCATCAATGACATGACACTACTATTTAACATTATATC
>JAGDQP010037717.1:3263-18488 GCA_022664845.1 Lepisma saccharinum
TAACTAATTCACTCATTAAACTTTTCCAACATAAACTCTGCTGCCGTCTGTTGAGCAAAATTTCAGCTAATCGAAATCTACAAAGCTGTTCATTACATGACGTCATAAATCAATTTTATAAACTATAAGCAAGTTGCCCTTACACATTTCAGAATTAACAAACTAAAACACAAATAGTACTAAATTAACAAGCTAAAAAGGAAATATTATATCCATGAACCCACATCTGAATGTGACTGGAAACCTGGATGGCGATGATTAATCATGTAAACAGTGCAGTATAGGGTAATAGACGATCGCAGTCGTCAAGTGGTTACAGATGCCAGGTCATGAGGGAAAGCTAAAGTTCCGCGTTTGAGTGCCGGCTGAGAATCAACTTTTTATGTCATCTGAAGGCACAAAACGAAAGCGTAATGGAAGCGAGATGGGATAAGGTTCCTGGTTACTAAAATGACCCATAAATACAAAGTGTGTAGTTTTTCTTTTTCTTATGAAATCATCACAAGGGAATGTAACAGACTTATTAATAATGATGAAGAAGGAAAGAAATGAGACACGTTTGGATTCAGTTGACATAACGTGCACAATATTCCAAACACATTTACGTCTGATTTTCTCATGCATTTGTACGGTTGGATTATGGAATCTGAAAATGTCGAGAACTGCCTATTCATCACGCAAAAATAGTTAAACTAGAATGGTGAATTTAGTTGCGTTTTAAGTTGAAAATTCAAGTATTAAAATTTGGAGCAAGAAATTCTAAAGGAAGATTTGTGTAAATCCAAAATAAGAGGTTTTAAATAATTTTAATTTTGTGAAAGAAACTACCATGTCTGGTTGCATAAAAACAGAGATATACAGTTTTTATATAAAGTATTACGTAAAATAATTCTTTGAAGATTAGGTTGATAAAATGAAGTTGAATAGCAGCAACGTTCAAACCAAAGAATTAATTATGTTATAGTCCAGAGGAATACATGTTTCGGTGAGTAAATGTTGGGTTCAATTAATTAATTATTTTTAAGTGTTTTTCTAGAAATATGTTCGTTTGCACATGGATGTGCATAGCCGAAACCGTTCATAACTAGTGAGTATTAAGATAGTAAACACGACGGAATGGAATCTGAGATATCGACTTGGCGCAAACGAATTATTGTCACCTGCTACAAAGTCGTCAAGTTCATGCACATTTCGGCCTACCTTTACTTCAGAGAATTTCTGGGAATCCCCTACTTCCTTTGGAGCATCCGTTGCGCAGCCATCGCACAATTTCGAGACTTGCATTCTTGAATAGAGTAGGTTGGAAAGCTTTGAGGGTACCTTGCTCCGCAGTTCTACTGTTAATGGTATCGGACATATCAAGCTCTAAAGTCAATTTTCCCACGCTCTCGACAGCCTGTTGCTCCGAAACTAAGCGCGATTCGACAAATTACAAAGACATATTTTTTTCGTTATTTCGGTGAGATCGTTTCGTTCCTAGCGTTTTGATAATGAGTTTTTGTCCACCCTGTATATAATGAATAAAACACTTTGGAATGGACAATGTGACAGACAAAACGTGCTTTAAATTGCTGGAGTCATTCAAATAACGTTCATTATACACTTTTCTATTTACAGCTCTACTGTAAATTGAGCTTAGAATGTATTCCATATTGTTGCATGATTTAAATAAATATGTATAAACTGGTTTATTGTATCTTCTGACGTGTTTTACATCATAATTGTACTTATTTGTACATACTATGACCTTTACGAAATAAAGTACGTTGATAAATAAAAACTTCACAATATGATTTATTTGTCATTCTTTTGTAATATACATATTTAATTAAGAAAATAACCTGTGTTGACTTTTATTCAATATGACGAAACAGCGTAGGTTTGATTTGATTTATTTTCATTCTGATGACCAGAATCCATGCACAAGCATTCTGGTATAGAATACGTCATTACAGATACATGTAATACAGATTGCACACACACACACAGACACGTCAATACATACATATAACATATAAGAATTACTATTACAATGAATACAATACAATGTTACAATGAATACAATATATAAACAAGATAGAATTGCAAAGAATAGAAGGAAAAGCAAATTCTACAAAGAAAATAACTTGCTACCACACAAGAATACAAACATATTTACAAAAATAATATTATCAGAAAATGATTTATGTTGCAGTGAATGGACAAGGACAAATTAGCACAAAATATAAAGAATACAGAGTACAATTAAAAAGAATGGTAGAGTGAATACACAATATATATTTACATAAAAAAAAACACATTTACTATTAGGTACAACTCAATAGTTTTAAACTTATTCCTGGCTGTGAAAATTCTTCAACACTATAAAAACATTTTTCAATAAGCAGTTTTCTTAACAGTGATTTAAAGGTGTTTTTGTCTTTAGCATGCTTAATATTTACGGGTAGATCATTATAAAATTTAATGCCCATATATAGTTGGGATTTGGAGAACATTGTTGTTTTGTGATATGGTAGGGACAGATCTTGATTGTGTCTTGTATAGTGTTCGTGTTTATTGTAGTTTCTCTTCAAATGATCAGTATTATTATATGTCAGAAGAAGTACTTCATATATATAAAGTGACGGAAAAGTTAATATATTTAATTCTCGAAATAGTCTTTTGCATGACGTACGTCTAGACATGCCAGTTATCGTTCTTATTGCTTGCTTTTGCAATAAAAAGGGTTTCTGTCTATTCGGAGAGTAACCCCAAAAAGCCAGTCCGTATCTTAATTGTGATTCGAACATGGCGTGATACACCGTTAATATAGTATTTCTGTTAACAATCGGTACTAATGACCTGATTAGGAAGATGGTTGAAGAGAGTTTACAACATAATATATCAATATGCTCTTTCCACTTTAGCTCTTCATCAAGTATTACACCAAGAAATTTTGTAAATTGAGAACATGTAATTTCCTTATTTAATATGCTTAATTTCTGTGTAGCATTGATCGCCTGCCACTTCTTATGGAAATACATGTATTTCGTTTTTTCACTGTTCAATTTTAGTTTATTATGTTGAAACCAATTTTCTAATTGAGATACTGTTGTGTCGATTTTTTGTTGAAGATGGATAATGCCAATATAAAATACATAATGAATGGAACTGAAGTTTGTAGTTTACGTGAGTTTCAGTTTCGATAATTAAATATTGTGTATAATGGTGTCACCATCTAGAATTTCCAAATAAATGAAGAAGTCCTAATTGGACACCTGGATAAAAATCGTAGCCAGAATATTTCATTTGAGTCAATCCAGCGAGTTAAAAGGCAAAGGTAAAAACTTACATTAAAAGTGCTTAAGGTGAGGGTCTTCCTTTAACCTTTCTGTATCTCCGACAGTTATAAAATAAGTTGCTACCTTCGCCTTTGAACACTTTCTTACAGTACAAATTGAGTTTCTGTAGCAAATAACTATGTATTCTTCCAAAACTACATGCATAAAACTCAGAGCATGAGCCTAGATACTATTGCATTTCTTAAAAGGTTCGATTTCAGTATTTCAACAAGTATAAACCGTGAGTCACATTACTTAGTTATTCTTCGATCTTCCTGTTTGTTTGATATTCATTTCCGAGGTAACTAATTTAATACTCTGACCATAGTGGAATAGTTGTCTTTTTTAATATATATTATAGATTAATTATTATTTATACATAGTTATGTATAAAAAAGTCATACAGCCTTTATTATAATATTTTATAGAAAGTTATGGTCGTCGTTGTCATGGTCAAAGGCTTCTTTCACTTTACTATCACTCCGCTACACCGTTTTCATATCACATTTTTGATGATTTATGCACTTCCAATTAAAATATTTGTAGAAAATCCGGATTTGTATGGTAAATGATGTAGGGAGAAACACTAATTATTATGAATTTTCATTATGCAGGACCAAAAAATTTGAGATTTTGTAGAATATACCGTATGAACTTGGCGTCATAACGACACTACGATGCCATCTTGCCGGGAAAAAAACTTCCAATCTTCGTGTTGCTTTCTTCTTTCTATATTCTCGTTTTTGTTCTGGGTCTTAGATTTATGGCCAGAAAAAGTCTAACCATTTACTCATTATATTTCTCATTGTTTTGTTGTTCACTGTGTGAACATAAAAAACAAAAACATATAACAACCCAACGAAGCACGATTGGATCAAGTGAAATGTTGTGACCACAGTTTTTATCAATGTCTCTAGGGAAAACATTTTATTATTAAGGTAAGACTTGGTAACATTGTCACATTGATAATTTCATGATACACTGCACACGGGGTTGCCAGGTATCCCGCATTATACGGAATTTCCTGTATTTTAAGGAAATTCTCGCTCGAACATGCTGGTGCTTATTTCATTCTGCTAGCAAGTAACGTTCTCTGTAATCCCTTCTCTCACACCTACACAAAGAACGTACCACGATTCTCAACTGCCTGCACCCACCTGCACTCCGCTGCCGATCCGGAGTCATGTTCAACCACCAATCAAAATCTTTATAATATCCTCTAGTCCGCTGGTAGCTGCTCACTGTTCACTGCTGATAACTACCAAGATACAATGTATCAAACTTACCTTGTTTCAGAGAAGTTAGGAAGTTTAAAATATAACTACAAATTCTGTTCGCTTAACACTTAAGATGTGATCTCTACTGACTAGAATTACATCTGAAAGTTAATGCAAGAGGAAAACAAGGAATGAAAGTTATTTTCAGTTTTAAATTCAGAAAAGATACCGTGAAGGAATTGTGTTGGTAGCTGCTGCTTACTAGCGGAAGAAGTTACTGCCAGTTTTGTATTAATAGTATATAAGATATTTTATACCCTTGTAGAATAATGCAAAAGATAGAGGTAGATTAATATCAACACTAATTCAAGTTATAGTAAGTAGGTGATTTTAATTTTTAGATTGTTCTAGAATACGAAGGTACATTATGCTAAATAAACAGTATATTATCAAAGCAAAATGAATTAGTACAAGGAGAAATCTACAATCTGAGTGAGAGTAGTTCATAAATTGACAGTAATTCTCTATATTATCACAGCAATTCTCTATATTATCTACAGACGTGGACAAATTATTAGCAATTTTCTGAAAGAAGAGAGCTAATCTTTTGTGAGACACCACATGACAATATGATTACTGAGCTGTTTCCAAGACTTTGGAACAGACAGGCGTCAGAGTCCTTCCGTGGCCTGGAAACAGACCAGATATGAACCCCATAGAGTCTGTGGGCCTCCCTGAAGGAAAAAGGTTACGGCGTAGCATCCAACTTCAAGAAACCAGCTGATAGAAATGGTGCATAATGTATGGCACAGTGATTCAGAAATAAAGAACTTTTGGTGTACGTTAATCAACCAGATGCCAAAACGAATCCAGGCACTATGTCAAATCAAGGGTTTCCATACAAAGTACTGAAATACTGTAACAGAACGTAGAATGAAGTGGGATGCAAGATATTAAACCGTTTACACACGTCTTCTTTCCTTAATTTGTGATTTTCTTCACTTTTCACGTGACAATCCTACAACTAATAATAATTTGTCCGCGTCTGTACTTCTTTTAGTGTTGCATGTATTTCAAATGTTTTGTTTTTCTTTTTTTGGGATACTTAGAATACAGAATGTGATGTAAAGTCGAAGGATATGAGTGTAGGAACACACGCAGTTATTCATTATGTTCTTGTACTTATATTATCTTTTGATTTTACATCACATTCTGCACATCCAAAATTAGGAACGTAACGACCTTTTAAAAGCACATTCAACACACTATAACTGAAGTATTTAGCTTATATAAAGATAACCAACAAAGATTCAATTAAGCTAGATTCTGTACAGAAATTATCTATTTCAATTACTATGGAAGATAACGTTCTGTATTAAAATATTCTGCAAGGGTATAAACATATCTAAACGGTGAAACTGTTTATTGATAACATCTGCCATTCTTTCGCTTTTAACACTTTAACCGCGTTCATTTCAATGCAGTTTGATTCGCTACCCAACAATGCGCCATCACATTGTTGAAAAATATTACAATCATTGTTCAAGGCCTACCTAATGATTGATTTCAAATAAAAGGTACATGATATGTATAGAATATAGTGGTGGTCCTAAATGTGCATTCAAGAAACATAAGTTTGAATTTTACAAACCAAGTATTAACTGATACAAAGTATTACTGGTTAGCATAACGCGACTTCAAATACTTCAACCGTAATCCGTGGCACAAATACTCAACACAATACCCATGTAGCAGATTATCACAACATGGAATAATAATTTCGGTTTCAAGAGAGGAATATAACTTTTTATTATTATTTTTGATCATGTCAACAAAAGCATCACGTAGTGGAAAAAGGTAACCCAACCAATCGATTCATTTCTCATTTTTACACGCAGTTTTTTTTTTTTATGTTGAACTGCTCTGGTTTCAAAACTTTTGGTACCGTTGTGGTGTCCTTGTTGACAGTAACAAGAATCAATAAAAAGATCGTTGGCCTATCTCTCTTCACATCATCCTCATTTATTTAAAATTTTGTGTGTTTTACAGTATCAAAAATATTTTGGAATTTGCTCGTATCTTCTTCAATTGATATCCTGTCAAAAGCCACTCATAACTGCTCTCACTGCCGACATTTGAACTCAATATCTTCTAGATATGTAACCTTGAATATTAGTCTCCATATTCTTGTTTACAGTGGCCAAAGCAGTAAACACTGAGCAGGCAGCGTAGCGAAGGATTTTAAAGATTTTGATTGGTTTTTAAATATGACTCCGCCCCCGGTCGCGATTTTACATCCACATATGTAAAATTCGAAGCCGGGGAAGAAAGTGTTATCGTTGAGTTGCACTACTTTACACATGTGCCTCCCATCCGAACAGTTGAAGCTTAACCTGCACCACCCACTCGAACGCAAACGTGCGCACGAGTTCAAGCAGTACAACCTGCTCGAACAAACTGCAAGATAACAGCAACAATGAAATTATGGAACAACTCACAAATGCAGACACAGTTATTTCGATAGAAGATACCAGCTATTGTCTTCAACGTGGGAAAATTTGTATTTATCAGCTTTGAATCAGAAAAAGGACGTCGATTGGCATTTCTTGCCAGAATATTAACTTCGAGGGAGTTATTGTAACCTCAGGTTTTGTGAAAGAAAGTGCAAAGCAATTTATATATGTCGAAGAATAGAACGCGTATCTTCCTTTCATGTGCAATATATTGTGAGCACGTTCAAGTCCACTACGAATTTTAAGGCGCACCACTTTGTTTGATTTGTCCATGTTTATATTATTTTTTTGGTATGTAAATTCAATAACTTTAATGTACCAATGCCATACCGTTTGTTTACGTTATTGAGGTTTTTAACTTTAAAACCATCTTTTTAATATTGCAAAAATATTTAAAAGCGCAATTTCTGTCTCAACTAATCCGAATAGCCACATCGTTTGAGTCTAACTAGCGAATTATGTTTGTCTCAAGTCACCCCAGCTAATGGAATCATATGAGACGATGCGTTTGAATTTATAACCAATGTGTTTCAGACGAATACATGTTGTCAATACCATATATCGAATCGTAAATGAGTACTTGCACAAATCCATATCAAATATAATGTGTCTAAATCTGAGCAAATATTCAAAATCTGTCTCAAGTCGCCCAGTTTATTGTGTGAAAGAAACACCAGGAAGTTTCAACGAGGGTGGCTGCAGTAGAAGGATTTCAGGTAGCTGCTAGAACCAACAAATTAAACAGTCGCATACCAAAGGGGGCGGGGCGTCCGAGTCAAATCCCAGCCTGGTCTTTTTGTTAAGAACTTCTGTAATTTTCTGGTTTATGACTTGAAACTTGGTGACATTTAAAATGTCCTGTCCGAATATAACCCCATAAAAAACTTTTCTCCCCACCAAATAGAAGGTAAGAGAAATAGTATTTATTGCACGCCCATTAATTCCTGAGCATAAACGTTCGTTTTCTCCGTAAGCGTGTACTTTATTTTGTTGTTGTTTATTCAGATTTCCCGTAGATGGCAGAAGAGCTATATTTAGGTATTAAATAAGAAGTTTGTCCAGATGGTAACATATCTTAGAAGACAACATAGTTAAATTTCACTCAATAAAATAATTATTTTGTTCTTTTTATTTGCGCTAGTGTTCTTGTAACAAATATATCTCCTCCAGACACAGGGTTAATGCAGACGATATTGCCATTAGGAATTGTCGAAGTGTTGTTTGCAAAGAAAAATGTATTAAATTTCCTGAAGCAAACAAATTATAGATATTAATTCGTTTGTAAATAAGAACTAATTGACTGTATTTAGCGAGACATATTCTAGTATAAATTCTACATTTATGTAATATAAATGGGAGTTATATTTTTTATCAACCGACATTACAGAAAAAAGAACAGTGCATTTCCAGCATTTTCATGAGCGGGGGCGTAGGTGGAATAGACCAGGGGTATTTTCCAGCCACGTAAATGGTTAATATACATTTATCATATTTGACCTCATTACTGCTTATTTTTATCATGAAATTTGACACCGTTATCCTCAAAAATTAATATTTGAAGAGAAAATAGTTTCGTTTGAAAAAAAATGAAAATTTCTGTGCCCCTCTCTCTGGATTCGCCACAGATAAATAAGTGAGGTTGATTTGAAAACAAATCGAAACGTTCTCTTGCATAAATTGTTCAAATAATGGTACAAAAAATAAAGCTTTTTCTTTCCATCTGGGGCCCCCCCCCCCCCCCCCGTGTGCCTCTCTGGCTACGCCATTGAAAGATAACTTAAAATAGGGATATTTGCCCTATATCTTTATAAGACATTGATTACACATATCTTGCCTGAATTGTTTGTTGTTAGGCTATTGAATTACAATGATCGGAGGTTTGGGGTTCGCAGCGGACCCCGTTCCCCTTCTTTGGTATTTATCGGTGCAAATTTAGCATTCGTATGCGACTGTTCAAACAAATAATTACAATTTGTCAAAGGAAATATAATTTTAATGAAAAAAAAGTTTGTGGGTGAAACAGCAAAAATACAGAACGGGAAGCTGTTGACAACCAATTTTCCCTTAACATATTGCAAGTGTGTTATTCTGAAATATTTGTATTTACTTTAAAAATAAAAACATGAAAATACAAGAAATTATTCCTACAGCAGAAGTGTACCTAATATACCTTGTATACCACTAACATAGATCCTTTTTATTACAAACTGGACCATAAGTAAAACCAATCACTGTTATATTCAGGAAACGCATCATCAACAAATCCAAATGCACTGAGATTAATAACTAGTAGTTCCGGTAACAATGAGGGAACAGTATCCAGGAACTGGCGAACTCTTGAAGCACGCTCCTCATCCTCAAACATTCGACCGAGACGTACCCATTTTAATGATTTTAGGAACACCGGGATGAGTTCAAGAACGTTTCCTCTTGCATAAGGCAATCCCACGATATTCAATGCTTTTAATTGGTTGCATCTTTCGATAATAAGTGCCAACCCACTCTCCGTTATCCCTGTACACTTACATAAATTTAAATGTTCTACAACAGGGCAAAACAGGGCAACATCTCTAGCAAAGGAATCATCCAACAGATCACAACATGAAACATTGATAAGTTTTAAGTTACGCATGCTATCACTCGTCAAAATCGAATGCATAATACTTGAGGTAAGTGTAGGATTGCATGGAAAACCTAAAGACAACAAATGAAGGTTTCGGATAGTCTGTGCAATATTCATATCCATTGTTTTGCATCGGTATAATGTTAACGCTCGGAGGGACTTTAATTCGCTTAACTTCCACAAACAGCCTTGAGTAAGCATATGTCCATCAATGATAAGTACCCGTAATCTTTCTTTTCTCTGTTCTATTACACACAAAAGTTCAGAGTCAAGTATGGTCGCTCCAATAATATAGAGTTCTTCCAGATATGGAAATCCATCAACAATGATTCTTGGTGAGTTGGTTAACGATAGACAACACATAAATAATCTCCGTAAATTACTGAACATTGAAATCACACGGATAATTCCTTCCGGCGAAGCCTCTTCGTCAATACATCTAAGTTCTAGCACCTTAATCTTCTTACAATTATGTGCAATTATTTCAAGCTGTTTTTCGGAAATAGATATCCTAAATACTAGCTTGCGTATATTAAAACACGTAATCGCTACTTTATCAAGAATTACCTCTAAATCTCGTGACCGATCAATACATAAGATCTCCAACGAAGATGCATGCTCCAAGACATGTAAGATTTCATTTAAAGGTAATGTGTCATCACAAATGAACTTGGAGTTTCTCCACACACATTGGTCGCGCTGAACATTTCTCCAGCGTCTACACACGTCACCGACGTTTAACAAATCTTGGACTGACAAATAGGAAAATAATTTTCTCAGTACCAGTTCAGGAAGATAAGCCATTTCACCTCCTCCACACGTAAATTGATTACTTCAAGAAGAGCCAGTCTCGTTGATTAGGACGAGGAATCTGCAACGCGCATTCAACTGAAAAAGAAAAGGGAAATACAATAGTTACATACACGATATAAATTAAATAACTGCATATACCAGGCGTATAAGCTTAAATCCGTTGTTTTGTAGTCAGCAAAACACATGGTGCGTTCATAGAAAGCACAAAGCAAGTTATTCAAAGTACTTTCCCTCGCTAGCTACACATTTTGCCCATCTCTCGGGCAATTTGCGGATACCACGCCAAAAAAAGTCCTGCGAGGCAAACCACTCATCAAGCCATTTTCGGACGTCTGCATACGATTCGAAGTGTTGCTCAGCGAGGGCGTGGCCCATCGACGCAAACAGATGGTAGTCTGTAGGGGTGAGGTCTGATGAATAATCGGGATGGAGTAGCATCTCCCACTTAATTGTCTCCAAGTAGTTTTGGACCACTTTTGACGTGTGCGATGGGGCGTTGTCGTGGAGGATTATAAGCATGTCATGTCTTTGTTGATACTCCGGGCTTTTTTCACACAGAGCACGGTGCACGTTGATCAGTTGTTGGTAGTACCGGTGGGCATTGACAGTTTGACCCGGTTGCAACAGCTCAAAGTAGACGATGCCCTGTTGATCCCACCAAACACACAGCATCGTCTTCCGTCCGAAGCGATTTGGTCTCGAGGAAGATGTTGATGGTTGGCCGGGATCAACCCACGATTTCTGGCGTTTCGGATTCGCGAAATATATCCACTTTTCATCGCCCATCACAATCCGACCGCACGTGTGTTGGCGTCTCTCCAGCTGCCGATCGGTCAATTCATGCGGCACCCATTTTGCCATCTTCTGAACCTTTCTCATGGCACGTAGACGCATGGAAATGGCTGCTTGAGTAACGCCCAATTGCTCGGCAAGCATTTGTTGCGATTGTGTATCGTCCTCGTCCAACAGCGCCTGCAACTGATGGTCCTCAAACTTCCTGAGCCGATTTTCACGCTTCTTGTCACTCAGGTCAAAATTGCCGTCTTTGAACCGACGAAACCAATATCGGCACGTTGTTTCCGATAATGCACTGACACCATAGGCCTCCACAAGCATTCGATGCGCGTCGGCAGCCGATTTCTTCAAATGGAAGCAGACAAGCAGAGCTTCCCGCATATGTTCTTTTTCTGGCACAAAACTAGCCATGCTTACCAACGGAACACTGTGTGTTGTTGTCTGCACTTGCTGATTATGTGCACTGATTTGTGTTGCCAGAGGTTCACTCATCCACACAATAGGTCTGACGTGCCCATGGTAGCTTCATACGCTCACAAACGCCATCTATGGGCAAACAGGGGATTTTTTGCTTATACACCTGGTAAATAAACCTTAATAGGAAAAGTATTTAACAAACGTTTCTTTTTCTATTTTACTATTATTAGTGCATGGCTGCCCTAATTTGAATAGTATGCACATTTGACGATGGATTGCATTTACAGGGTGTCGCTCTGAAACGTATAAACATTTTGTAAGCCTATAACAGAGTACAGTCAACGGCAAAAATTCTTACCCCTTGGTAAAGTTTCTTTTGCGAGTAACTTTAGAATGGATTAACCGATTTGTTGTTTGTAAGTTACATAAAATTACGTTCTTTTTAATTTAATGAAAACTGTACACTCAGTCAATGATAAAATGAGCGGTCTCTTTCAAAATCCCAAATTACAAAATTAAATGTTTTCCACCGTAAGAAATCTGTTAAGAATAAGCCATTCATCAACAGATAAGTTCCTTTAGAAAACAGACTAAATTTTCTTTGTCGTAATCTATTTATTTGTTACTTATTATAATTTTTCTAAAACCCACTTGTTGGTCTCTAAAATAAACTAAGTTCTGATATAAATTAAGTGGCAACGTCACAAAACATGAGTATCCACTCTCCTGTTTTTAAAGATTGATTTACTTACTAGTTACACCAGTTTCTATAGCTACTTTTACTTCTCCGGTCTGAGCCTAAGATACCTAAAAGCAATAAATAAGAAAACTACTAGCCTCTACTGACAAACATTCTCTGTGGTTAAATAAAGTTATTCATTCACTATTATTGATCATAAAATAAATTAAATACAGCGATATCAGCACGTTCGTAATCAGCAGCGATGAAGTGTTGCTTATTCTCATTTGGGACGTTAAATTCCCTTCTTTTTTTTTCTAACTTTTACCAAATTGTAGGATATAGTTTTCATATGTATAGAATCTACGAAAATAGCGTTAAATGGAACATTATATCATAGCTATGTGAAACACTGAAAATTAAACAAAAAGGAGCTTTATATAATTTTTACTTTGTTTACATTTGAACAAGAGTGTAGCTCCAAGCTTCTTTTACCATCACGATTCGTAACCGAGGTTGTAGTCGTGTTCATTCTCATTTTCTTTCTTTTTGTCCATAAAGCTGACAAAGTTGGTTCGAACCCTACCCACTGAGGCCAATCTTTTAACTACATTAGACTTTTTCTACATAGCTTCGTCATCCATGTCGGTGTTACATAGACGTGGCAATATTAAATTTTCCCAAGCCCGGGTTCGATTCAGAGTAGGGGCTCAAAATTTCGGTGCTGATCCAGCACCGTGACGACAATTGGGGAGCTGCTGTGAATAAAAGACAGTGGTGATCACAGTTGAGACCTTTTCATCTTCTCTCCCAACACGTCTGGTCAGCGGCCGGGAGAGGTCCCATCCAGTAGTGGATTGAATATGACTGTGAACTATATATATATATATACCTTTCGCTTACACGCTAGTATGACTACCAGTCTAGTTATACACAGAGGCTCTGAAGCAACACAGTTGCTTTGCAAGTGGCACAACTCTATTAACAAAAAAAAACATTCTGCACAGTATTCGTAGCTGCGTTCTAAGAATAGTTCTCTACTTTACCTTCAGAAATGGGAAGAAATATGTAATTAACTATAAAGTTGCAGAAGTAATGTTTTCAATATTTGAAAAATTATTTCTCTTAAAATGTATTTCCCAGAGCAAAAGTTAAAAGTTCTATGATACGAATATTTACATGTTTTTAAACTACTTTGTTTCTCATTCTATGCATGTGTTTAAAATGAATCCCTTGCAAGAAGAATATTCCAGGATTGTTACATTTTAATTCCTAATATTCCGGAAATATTCCTTGGTAATTAGAAATATGCCGGAACATTTCCCGGGATTAGAATGCTTGGCATCATGAAAAAAAAAAATACAGGGAATATTTCTAATATATTCCCATAGAATAAAAATAACCTAGAACATTAGAGAAAGGTGCACGTTTACAATGCAAAATCTTGTATTTTAACGCTACAAGGATAAAAAGTATAGTAGTAGCAGAAAGTTAAAATGTAATTGGAAAGTTAATAATCATCCTGAAATCTTCCGAAGGGGGACATTGACATAAAATGTATACTCCATGTACTGAAAATATTCAGGCATGAATAATGCTGACATATAGTGAGAGAATATACCTCCCTTTCTATTGTGTAGAGCCTATATTTATTGTGTACTCTCTGGGAGTATTTATTCAGTTATTTAACTTTTAATGGCAAAACATTTTGTGTGGAGTCGAAAAACCCTCGCATATCTAAGGGACAATTTCCCTCGGCGTAAAAAAACCCAAAAAAGTATTTCGGGATTTTTTTTTATTTATTTTTTTTTTTGTGTGTGTGTGTTTACCTCATATTTATGGATCAGACATTCAACTATGCCTAAGCCGTGATATGTCTAAGGGACTGCAAGTGACAGGTTTAAGCTATGGTTGTCTATCTATAAGCTTTAAAAAAAAAAACTAGATGCTTGTTTTCGTAATACTTTTTTCCGTGACTATAACATCTTCTTGGACATTGAATGTAGGAGTCAGAACCTATATTGAAATGTTCGCTGTTTCAAAAATCCCGTGCTGTGGTTATAATAATAGGAGGCGAAAACATACACAATACACAAACGACATTTTCAACCTCCTCTGGCAGTTACATGAAATGATTACAGAACTACTTTGTAAATAGATGTCAATTTTTTGTGTTAATTTCAACTACGCAAATGTTTGAATCAATTGTATTAGGATACAATTGGGGAGCTGTTGTGAATAAAAGACAGTGGCGATCACAGTTGTGAGCTTTGACTCTCTCCTCTCCCAACATGTCTGGTTAGCGTTGGAGCAGCAGACCAACTCCTCCCTCCGGGAGAGACCTCATCCTCATCGATACAATCATATTCAGAAAAAGGGGGAAAACACAAGTAAGCGAAATGAGTGTGTAAGCACACAAGCAATAAGAATAAGCTGATGTGTTGGATCGTTGGATAACAGATTGCTGGCGTCGTTATTAGCTTGATTAGCTATGTACACTTTCCACACTGATAATCATAGGTTCGCTTTGCACCTACGCCAGTGTTTCTCAACCTTTTTCATTCTGCAACTAAAAACATGACATTTCAAACCATGACCGTTGATGTGCTGTATTTGATAATAAACATCCTAATTATATTATTCAAAACTATTCAACAAATTACATTATTTTAGTAGACACTAATTATAAAAACAATAAGCAAAATAAAATATCGTCTTCGAAATTTATTAGTTTTAACCTACAAACCCTAGCTAAATTAATTTTTTCACCTTCTCTTGTGACCCCCTTACACACAACTCACGACCCCTCTGGGGGGTCGCGACCTCCACGTTGAGAAACCCTGACCTA
>JAGDQP010037718.1:0-18487 GCA_022664845.1 Lepisma saccharinum
TATATATATATATATGAGAGAGAGAGAGAAATCCGCATACTTGTCCCATTCCTTTTCGAGTCCTTCTACCTCATCCTTTTTTACATAGCTACTTTTCTTTAATTCACTATGGTTCATCGTGTCCTCAAAATCTTGCAACGTTAATTTAACTCATTTCTCGACGTCATGCAATGATGAAATGTTTGCAGAGCGACGTAAGTCGGGTGACAATACAATATTCAATTGTTGCTTTCATATATTTCTATTTATTTATATATTTTAAAAGCATTTTTTAGTAAGAACTTTTTTATACTAACCCGCAACGATGTTGCGTTTGACTGATAGCAGAACAATTTAGGATTTGGTTGACATCAGCAACTTGAGAAAAAGTATCAGAACAATTCGTACTGAAAGGTAAAAAAATAATTTTGTTTATCTATGAACAAAAGAAAACGCATGGATCGCGCCAATTGGAGAACTTATAGTGATGAGAGCCCGCCGCATGCTTTTGTTTTTAGTCATACATAAACAAAATTATTTTTACTACGAATTGTTTAAGAAAAGTATCTTTTAAAAAAGTGTTGTTTTTTTTAGAAGGCCTCTTGTTACTACCCACCATGGTGTGTAGCTCCCACTAGAGGGTTAGGCCCCTTATTCTCTTTTACGCCGTCTAAAGATTTAAAATACCCCCAGACTATTTCCTGAAAGAAACTCTTCTCCAGACAATTAAACTGAGAATCATAGTTACCAAATAACCTTTAGATTGCTCTTAGATTAGGACATATTAGGTACAGTTATGTCATTTAAAAAACAGGATAAATATTGTTGTTATAATACAACCTTCTAGTTTTACTGAACAGCAGTTGTTACATAGAACAATATTTTTTCATAAATTTAAGCAACAAAAATCGTTTTATATATGTAATGAAACGATCTGTATTCATTAAAATAACACTTTTCTTTGTTGTGTACAGTAGAATTCTTGTGTTTTTTATTTATTTATTATTATTGTTTTAAATATTATTTTTTTTACTATAGAAACTCTGTGATAACCAGAGCTGCCACCTTTCTGTTCAAGGTAATCGGGACAAACTCTGTACCGAGGTCTGAGTGCATCAGTATATAGGACATCCAGGAGTACTTCCACACGTTGAAAATTACGTTCATAAAAACGTCACCTCTTCCCCAAGTCTCCTATAGGTATACAATGAGTGTAAATTTTTACCAAAAAAAAAAGTGAAATAGACAGTGATGCCAACCAGATCACTTTGTGGCTAAATCTAGCAAATTTGAAATCTTATTTAGCCATAAAAAATCGGTATTTTTCTGTTAGTATAGGATTTCAGTCACTTTCTACATAAAGTGGCAACATTTCCCATTGGAAATACAATATTTTAGCCAGGGGCAGACCCAGGGGGAGGGCAATGGCCCCGATCTCGCCCACCAGAATGGGACACAAAATTTTATTTATTTTTAAAATAAAATAAAACCCATCCCAGAGTTGGAGCTTCTGATTTTTTCAACTTTTGTTCTTTCTTTTTAAGATGCGATATTTTGCGCTCTCCCTCCGTTCTCAAACCCGATCTCTGCTTCTTGTTAACAATTGGCAGACAATAATCTATAAACCCTTTTCTGTCAGCGTTTTTCAATATTCCTGTTTTAGAAATGCCAGTTTGATAGGTGCAGAAAGCAAATAGACCTACTGGTTTTCTTCATGTGAGAGTTGTCGAACAGTGTTAAGGATCGAGATTGGAGAGGTGAGGGTGGGTTCCAAACTGTCTTTGTCTTTGTAAAGTGTCGTGAGACCTGAACTGATTCTTGTGTGCATTTCGTTTGTTTATTTAAGGCTGTTTATTTTGTATTTACAACTAAATGTCATACAAACTAATAGAGTAGGGTTGCCAGGTATCCCGTATTTTGGGATGAGTAATCCTGTCCCGTTTTAATGTCATACTGGACGCCTTCTCTCCCGTATTTAAACATTTCGCTTGTGTCGTGATTACAGCTATTCATTTACCGATTCTGCACTTCACTCGATTCTGTGACATTTAACTTCCTTAGCTGACTTCCTTACATGCTTTCATTAGCATCACTACACTCATTGTATAAGGTGATGGTGGATCCAGTATTCAAGCCAATGATCTGAACTTAAAATGAGTGATTTTCTTTCTCTCTAAAGTTAATTTAGATGCTGTACCAAATATACTTATGTTGATATCTTTGTTCTAAGCATTCCTGGTTCAAATGCATTTGTTGAGATTTTTATCAGTCCTTAAAAACAACTGGAGAGATAACGGGAATAAACGTTTAGCAATTATGATAATCAGAAATTCAAGTTTTACATAAATTTGTTCATAGTTGCCAGGAATCTGATGACTTGATTAAGGAAGATGCAGCATTTACTGGGATGCTAAAACTGAAGTAAAGTATTACGGGTTTTAATGTTAAAAAAACAACTAAAATCAGTAATATATGCAAGTTTAAATACGTAGCAATTTGTTAATTATCATAATTTATGGGCTTAAAATTGGATTATGGTTTTTCTAAGGAGTTTTTTCTTCTTTCTTTATTTTCTTGCCTCTTGGTGTTGCGAGAATAAGATAAATATCAGGATGATGAAATTTCCCTAACTGTCATGACTGTCCCGTGTTGATATTTTAAAAACTTGGTAACCCTATAGTCAAGCATTAGTAATTACATATACTTTTATTTGTGAGTCAAGCGTGTTTGTATTGCATTTGTTAAAATATTAAGTTATTCCAAAAGTTTTAACTCACATAGGTTAGTCGTGCATTTTACATGCAAGTACAATTGAAAATAGCAAGGAAAAGAAGGAAATAATAAAAACTAGTGTATGAATAGGAATTAAAAGGTCTTGATTAAAAAGTAATTCTTCTTTATTATTATTTTATTATTATTATTTGTAGTCCATCAGTATCAATTTTTAAATAAGTTAATTTTACAGAAGAGCTGAGTTTCCTTTTCTAAAGTCGTTTCACTTTTTTTTTTTCAAATACACCCTTACCTTGTTTTGAACTCGAACGACCCCCACGCCCCCTGATTTTAGCCACATTTGGAATTTGGTCAAGACAGTTTTAATAGCTTACTGTTGGCAGCACTGGGAATAAGTATGTTATTTTTAAACAAAGGCGAATTTATGAATTCAGTAAATATGTCACTTTCCCTTCATTCTTGAATTCCCAGATTTTTTATTATTATTATTTACAACAAAATCTATTTATTTAAAAAAAAATCCTTACCCGTTGTTACAATATCTCATCCATATATTTGTGAAACAGATCACATCTATTTCGAAGTCATGACAACACAACCTAACATGAATAATTCAGATGATATCATTCCTTTTCACACCTGAGAAATTACGTGATGTCACACGGATGATATCAACTGCATAGATCACAGGCCCAAACAGAACGCATCTACAATATTCCCATCTGCACTTAATTATTAACAAGGGCGGCTATGAATATGCGTATTCAAAAATCTAGTTAATAATGTTCTCGTTGCGTGCATAATGTAGTAGAATGCATCAATTCATAGAGGGAAAAATATGTTAATATACTGTTGTCAGTTATACACAGGATTCATGGTTATAAATTACCTGGATTTGAAATGTCATAGAGGGCTCGAGGACGTTTTTGTTTTTTTCAATGACAATGAGGTCGTAATGAAAATTAATGCATTGTTTATTAGGGAAGATAGATGAGGATGAGTCAGCGATTGTGTAAACATTGTACACATAACATTTATAATTCATTTTACGAGTTTTGATAACTTTTTTTTGTCTGTTTCTCCCAGTATATTTCTCTAAAAGTAAACATTTAGGTGTGACCATAAAGTTTCCGGACTGCACTGTAAAAATAGGAGTCACAACGTTGATCCAAAAAAATGGATGCAGCTGAGCTTCATCCACCTTTTGGATTAACCTACTTTCAGCCAGTTTTTGGTTGAACGTTCGTTGTTCAACGGTGATCGTTTTACGTTCTGCAAAATCTCAAAATGCGTATATATATATATACACTTTTCCAATGTGTTTCCTTGAAACAAAGCATTTTTTGAAAGTAGAAAAGAAGCAAATTTAATGGTCCATTAAAATCAAAACTTAAAAATATATTGAGGTGGTCTGGTTTCTATCCAGGGTCCACTTGCCTACTGGTCAGAAGTTCTCGCCATTTAGCTACGAAGGCAGTTGGTGCTTATGGCTTTTCGAGTGATATTTATAGCTAGGATTTTAGTGCGAAAGAGGTTAACCATTAACATGTTGATTTCACTACGAGGAATGTCCCATGGGGGGAAAAAGGAGAGATACATTTGCTGCAATGTAAAGATTTATACCCAACTTAATTCCTCTTTCCGCCAATGTCGTCTTCGGTCCACCATTCAACTGTTTACTGTTCACAGTGTAAAAGCAATATAAACACTCAAGATGGTGGGTCGTTCAGTGACAAGCAAGTAATGTTGCCCCTGTTATTGCATTATAGAATATCCAACCATGGCTTAAACTTCATCCACAAAAGCACGTAACCTCAAAATTGCCAGTTTAGCTTACACTTCGATCACAAAATGACCTAATTTTATGCGTAAAATAAGTTGAACCTTCACCGACAAAACACCACTAAAAGGCTTACACCACTGTATCCACATTTCAGAGTAAATACAAGGAAACGCTAATTTTCGATTTTGTTTCTCCATAAAGCGGAGTAACATTCATCCATTTCGTGTTTCCACTTTTTACAGTGTGGAGCTATAAGAAACAACAGACAACTCCGAAACAAAATATTTATTTTATTATTCAAAGTATTCCCCCATTGTACTAGTGGACTTCCATACATGTTTGATACCATGCATCAAAACTTCCTGTGTTACACTTCCTCCGAAAACCGCGGTGTCGAAATGTACTCTTTTCATGGCAATTTTGAGCTTGGGGAAACGATATGAAATCAGCAGGGACCAGATCTGGAAAATAGAAATGATGGTTAATCTCAACAACGCCCCTCCTTTTTCAGGTCCCTTGATAGCGAAGCTATAGCTAAAGGAACCGTACAGTCTCGCTCATTCTGTTTGTCTGTGTCTAGAAATTAAATCTCAGTAACTATAAAGTGTAGAGATTAGAGACGTGGTTGAGGTGTTGTTCAAAAGGTATTGACTAGACCAGCGTTTCTTAACATTTTTCATCCCGCGACCCTCTTTTACCATGCTTTCTAGTCGGCGACCCACAATTCTTTTATTTTGTGTAATATTTGCCTTTAATTTCAAGACATGACAGTTTATTTACTGCATTTTATAATAAATATCCTAATTAGGATCCTAAATATAATCGAAAAACTATTGAACAAATTACATTACCTTTAGTAATGATAAAAACAGCAAGCAAAATAAAATATTTTCTTTGAAATTTATTAGTTTTAACTTACAAAACACTAGTTAAATTTATTTTCACTTGTCCTAGCGGCCCCCAGTTTGAGAAACCCGGGGCTAGACTATCTCAGAGCTGTTGGATTCATCTTGATTGGTGGACTGATTCAGTGTTTCCAACCCATTTTTTATTTCAATGGTTCAAAATGCTTCTATTCCGTTAGACTTATTTATATGCACCAAACTTCGCATAAACATTATTCGACATAATATATAAACACTGTGGGTGTTATCATCCTCAAACCCCCGCTTACCAGTGTTGCCAACATATTTTTGAAAATCATTTTATTGAATTGTTTCTGTTAGACATAGCAGCACCGAACTTGGCATTAACATTATTTGACAGAATATAAACGTACTGTGTGTGTGTCCTCGTACCCAAGCACCATGTTATCAGTGTTGCCAACCCGTGTCCGGAAGTAGTTCATGAACCACAAGGTGTAGAGATGTGGCTAAGATGTCATTGGAAAGGTTTTGCCTAGACTAGCTAAGAGCTGCAGGAAAAGTCTTAATTAATGCAGAAGGCCAGTGTTTCCAACCAATTATTCTAAATCCAATTCTTTAAATTACTTCCATTCAGTTAGACTTAACAGCGCGAAACTTGGCTTAAATAATAATCAACACAATAGAAAAGTACTGTTAGTTTTGTACGATGCTCAGCTCGTACTGCGTGCTTTTCGCGGTTTTTAAAACAGAATGCGGAAACAATCACTGCATAACATTATTCCATGCTTAGTTCGGCTGAATTAACACCGGGTGACATCAGAGAGCAGAGAATACATGCTTGTTCATTTAACTACTATGATAACCAGGGATACCATTTGATGTTTCAATCCCAAACTGCCAGATGAATCAACTTGTATAGATCTAGTGAAGCTGTAACGTCACATCAAAGATACCAACTGTTGTACTCGTCCACCATGTTGCAATGGTGACGTGATAGACGTGGATGAGGCCACGAGCTTACCAATATGGCCTCACCGCGTCTTCAAGCTCATTCCTAAAAGGCTGAAAACTGTGTGTACATATTAATACATATAAATGCAACGTTAATTTGCCTTATTTTCAAACATAATTCCCTTGCCTGGTACAAGTGCTTAGTGGTAAATTCGTTGCATTGCCATCTACTGAGGAAGCAAGAAATAAGTTATTTGCTGGTAGACGTTATTTGGTATATATCTGTAGAGATGTCACTACTATGCGACAAACAGTAACAGTGCGTACTATGTATTAACTAGCACTAGTCGAAGTAATTATTTTCTTCATGGCCTGATTCTAAGTACCATTTTGGCATTTAGATGATTTATGTAAAGGAATTCCAAGATGATGATTAACCAGGATGACTCCAACTTTAGTGTTTCTTCTGTGTTGATACATAATCGACGACTCTAGCCGAGGCCTCCGGACTACTCTCTCTAGCCTTTACACGAGTGCTTAACAAATTTTCCAGTTATGTATTACCTTCAGCAGATAAAGAAATGGATAATATCGTAAAAGTGTGGGTGCAGATCTAGATATGTGACATCAAGATGGCACACTGATCCGAATACCCATAATTCGGTACGGGATCTCTGTGGAACCGCGTATCTGAAATCTAGATCCGAAGGTTGACGGACCTATGCAGCCTATAAACGTAATGAAATTTAAAATAGAGTATTTGGTTTGGTGATAGAATTTCTGGTAACTATTATTTTTCGCAGTCCTAACAAAAATGTTCAGATCTTTCTATTTGTATTCTTTCATAATACAAGTGAATCTATATTCAGGTTCCTTTTCGATATTTGACTGACTCATAAATTGGGTATTTTCTATCCTTCAGGACTATTACCGGAGCGAAATGTATGTCCGTTCATAGCCTACCTAAGAACAAGTAAGGGGGAGTCCATTCGGGGGACTGTGCACATCAGCTACAGCGAACATCCGATTTATATGATCAATGTTACGTTCGAAAAATTGTGGCGGGACATTTCCAACGACACATCAACCACCTTTCTATCCCTAGTAGTTTCAAAGTTGAAAATCTCCCAAAAAATCGCGATGCGCCCATGCAATCTGGATGAATGATACGGATTTAAACTCGTCTTGCCGACACCTTTCCAACGATACCTCAACCACTTTCTTAGCTCTAGTAGTTCCAAAGTTGTGAATCTTCTCCTCCCCCCACCACCACCATCTCTGGGAAAATCTGGGCCACATGAAGGGTAAAAGAAAGAAAATACAAAACATCAGGAAATTATGGTGAATCTTGTTCGCACTTTTATGTAATAGTTTTAAGTAATTTTGAAAACAAATTTAGCAGGCGGGAAATTTTGTAAAAATCGGATTTTTTCCCCTCAGTATTTTGAGGGAAATATTGCGACGGGAACCTGACAGCACTGGTTTTGTGTGGTATCACCATCACAGACACAAGTTGAGCTCTGTCCTCGTTACCGCCAACACATTTTACTTGTCTAGGAAAACCGAAACATGTCAGAGCTGAAACGGGACAGCGGTTCTATGATTGGGACCCGGCGACCTGATGACTGAATGCAAAGTGTATGTTTTAAATGTCTATGACTTTAAGGGTCTGAACAGTGTTTCTCTGAGGACTGAAAGCAAACGGGGGTTTTATCCCCACAGATAACCAAGAATATCAACGCTGAAAAGTTCCTAACAATAGTAAAAAGAAATGGAAAAAGCCTTATACACCCGGAAAAAAAAACTGAGGTGTGCAAATAAATGTTCCCTTCGAAAGGTTATTCTGAAAGAATGAATTTCGCAAATGAAAATAGTGAACATGACCTGGCCAAATAGTCAAGACAGGGTCATCGGGCCGTAGGTTAATTTGGGTAAAAAATTAAATAATCGGATCCCGGTTAGTCTGTTCCTTTGCGTCAAGACCGAGTTACCAAGTCAAACGCGTCATTCGGGTCAGTGGAGTCAAGTTTCGGACCGGGATCGTCAAAAGTGACCCGGTTTCAGCTCTGGAACAGCTGATATCAATGAAAACTACAATGTAAACCTTAATTTCACATAATCCATAAATACATCAGTCATTTTTGTGTGTTTAAAGGATGTACAAGGCCATTTTTTGTTGTATAATGCTTTATTTGTAATGTTTTCAATCTGTTGTTCGTACAAGCGATATTGTCCAACGCCCACTATTATTTGAAACGATGCATTGAATATATACCTTCGTTTGCTTTTTCTCTCTCTGTGTATGTTTGGAGGAAGGGCGAGTATGTATGTGTTTTTTATTTATAACTCTTAGGACAAAAATGCAGACCCAATTTCATGTCCTCAGTCAAACATTGCTGCAATGCAAACACATTTGTGCTGCTTAGGAAAAGTACGAAAATGTTAATACAGCAAATATTCACATGGGTTTAGTGCAGTTTACTCGACATAAAACAATAGTTCTTTTTGTGTGTATGTGGGTTGGTTTGATAGACCGTACTACCTAAAACTCACATATTACGTTATTGTTGTTATTCCTGTTACGAGTCCTTCAACAATGAAGTATCTTAGTTGTGTATTACCTTAGAAGTTAAAACGTACATTCATTGTAGTATAAGGTGTATTTTTTTGGTCTGTTTTCGTGCGTGTTCTACTGGTGTATTCACTGGATTAAATTCCTTGCTTGTTTGTTTAATACATGCAACAGTATGAAGTCCATCCATCTAGTGACTTTTTATTTCATTATTTTCTTTAGTTCGCAATGGTTCGTGGTGTTCTCAAATCTTGCAACATTAATTTAACTCATTTCTCGACGTATGCATGGCTAAAAAGAAAAGCAAGGGGCGTGCCAGTTGAAAAATTTATAAAATGAGAGCACGTCCTCTGTATATTTCTTTTTAGTAGGAATTGTTTAATAAAAGTATGTCTTTAAAAAGTTTTGTTATTATTATTGTGTTCTGCGTGGAGAAAGGTTGTATTATCCTCAAACACAAGTCGAAAAGTAAGAAGAAAAAGAAGAGGAGAACGGGGTAACAAATAACACCAACGACGCTGAGTTCTTTCAAACCTGATTTTTGACAACAAAGAAGAAAAAAAACTTGAAAAGCGGTTATTCAAAAAATGTGAAATCCAAAGAAAACATTTGTCGCCGAATATTTGGAAGGTAGATATTCTGAGAATTCACAAAAATCAGTGGTCAATATTCTAGCAATGAAAAGCTGTCATCAAACCAAGAAATAATTCATTTCAAGATACTTTTTGGAAACATTTTCGGAGTTTGAGACATCAATAATGAACAAGGCATCGTCATGAATGATGTCATAGATCGACAAATAATGGCGTAAACGAAAAAGGAGTAGAAATTCGTAGAGATATAAAATTCGTACAGTTACGCTGTAACGCAGTTAAATTGGTAACACTGCATTGTTGAAAGGTCTCGATAAAATTCATTGTTAAAAATATGAAGTATGAATCTGTATAAGTGAAGGAGAAAAATCGTGACGAGTAATTTCCGATCAGCCTGGCAATGTTTACCATGCAGGCTGGCGAGCATTGCTCTAGCTGATAAGACACTAACGCGAACTGTAGTTAGAAAATTGAGATACCAATTTTCCGCCCGCCAATCCTTTCGGAGAATTAGGGTCTATTATGGAGGGTTTAAATTGTGCATATAGTAGTACAGGGTCTAACTAGTTAGTTTCATTTTAGGTTATTTCAGATTTGTCCCGTATTTTTCGGCAATCCCATATTTTTTGCCGAGCGTCCCGGCAATTTATTCATCAAAAGATGGCAACCCTACGCTGTATAAACACGGTAACTTTAAAAAGAATGATTACTTCCTTTTCATCTTCATAAACGTTACATGTTAGTTTATGAATTATGACGATTTCACCAATGTATAAAATATTTTAGCTGCTTTCATGCGTGAGGAGTATGTGAGGCAGAACAAATGAACACAAAGCTTAATATGCATACAACTACATTTGCAGGTGCTAGAATAAATAGAAGTTATGTTTGATACTGCCATAATAACGTTAGCAAAGACCGGTGTTCGATAAACAGTGAACACAGTGATAAATTATTGTGTGCATTTTTTAAAAATATATATTACCCCAAAGATGTTTTTTGTAATAAACGAAAATATTACAGGAAAAAAATGTTGTTCTGAATTTTAATACGAAATACATGTAGTTACTGCATTTATTATTAAGCTGTCTAAATATAGCGCCATATTTTACTGTCTTATATGACTGCAAATACAGCTTAGTATAAGTTGCAATATTGACGGGTTTTTTTTAATGGGTGTGCGTGAAATTTATAGCTAGCTACGCAACGGTGAAAATATTGCAAAATGAAGGAATTAAGGTTTAAAAAAATACGTAAAAGTAACGAAAAAATCGCCAATAAATGTAGAAACGTTGAAACATTAAAAACCAGTATTACATGTTTGTGCTTTAGTAGAGGTGAAATTATGTTTTAATTTGGTTGGCCACATCCTCAAACCTTCAACATAAAATGATTTTTTTTCAAGTTCCTAGCCCCATAACAGGGTATTGCAAAACAACACCGACAAACCTACCTCACGACGTTCCTGACATGAGTATATATGAGTCGCCGTGGCTCAGACGGTAGCGCGTCTGACTACAAATCGGGCGGGCTGAGATTGAAATCCCGGTCAGGACGATGGAGAGTTTTCTCGCAATGTGCTCCCATGTTTGGCGCTCTGAAGTGCACTCAGCCTCCTACCAAATTGAGTTTCATAGTGTCCTTGGTGCTACGTGGCACCTTGGGAAGGTGAAGGCGGTCGAGCGTGGGACTGACCACCCCACCTCACTTCGTAGCATAGGTCGAGAATATGTGCAGCGCTACCTCCACATCCCCATGCGCTGTTTCACGACGCGTGCATATCACACAGGGAATATCTTCACCTTATACAAATGCATCGTTTCGGCGCTATATGCTGCTAAAACTGTGAGAAAATAAATTTTAGATCTTGATATTTCCAATACCTTTGTGACAATAGAACTAAGGACTAAGGAGACGTGGTACCCTATACAAGACCTTAAGCCTGGACCCTGTTTCCTGAACAGAACAGTCTTCACTCTGCACTTTTAACTGTGCAGAAATTAAAGAGTGCAAAATAAATGTTTTCCATGAATATTTCTACAAGCTTTTCAAAAGTGTGTTTATGAAACACATTTATTCAGCACTCTTAAATTTCTGCAAAGTAAAAAGTGCAGAGTGGAGACTGTTCATGAAATAGGGCCCTGATTTATTCAAAAATGCGTATTCCAAAACTGTACAATGGGTGCGGAAGAGATTCCCCAAAGAAACTAGGAGATTCTCAAACTCTCCATGAATTGGACTACGTTTCAGTAAGTAATAATAATTCGTTTGTGGCAAGTCATCGTTATCTCAGATTCTTTAGCCTAATATTAAAAAAAAAAAGATTGCATGTTTGCATACCAATCAGGAGTCAGTTACTTACATTTCAACGAACGTTTATGGTGCTTTATTTCCCTAAAGGAGACTTTTGTTTTCCGGTTAGATGCCAGTGATTACGTTTATCTGTATTCGTATGGAAAGTCGTCTAATTCGTACTTATTTTGACTCACATTTACTCCACAGAATACCGCACTTTCTTTGGGGAATTCCTTGCGCATCCATTGCACAATTTTGGAATATACATTTTTTATTAGAACAAGTTTTGAAGTCTCAAGCTCTGAAGTTCATTTTTGCAAGTTTTTGGCAAAGCGCAAAAACTAAGCATTTGTGCACAGTCGATTGTCTATATTTTTCTCTTATTTTCTCTTATTGTCAGGAACGTCGTGAAGTGTTATTATCGGTGTTGTTTCGTATTTCGTAACACCCTGTATACTAGGTTTTTCTGAAATACATTGCAGTTTTCGTGCCTCCAGTACTAATGACGTGAGTTTTAACTGAGGAAAAAACAGGCAGGATGTGATTGTTCCCAGGACCTTCCGATTGCTAATCAAACGCCCTACCAACTGAGAATTTGGAATAGAGCAACCATACCTGCTTCATTGTCTCTCTCCAGAAGGACACACCTTTGTCGCCCGTGAGTCAGTGAAATTTCAAAACGTATTTTCTGCACTACCTCCAGGGATTCCGCCAGACCCCACCCACGCAAATCCTCGAGAGCACCACCAACTTAAAATAAATTACGGACAGAAACCGTGCAAAACTCCACTTATACACTCCCAATTTTGACTTTACATCCCCACCACCACCAAACTGAAAGTCCTGACTATCCCTGTTTTTGAACATCCTCAGTTTCAGCAAGTGACTTACAAGCATAAACAAGTAATAGGCTGTTGGAGCGTTGGTGCTAAGTCCAGGGAACATGGATGATGTGGTCAGGTTACTCAGCTTCTGTTTCGTAATTCGTGCCACGTGGTGTTTAGTATTGTTTGCTATGAGTAGAGGACCCTCCCAATTGACCAATATTCATAACGGTTCCTTTTTTTACATAACCGCCTTCGTCAGTTTCTGCACAGTACGTGACAGCGGTAATGGTTTCACCAGGAGGTAATGGACAGCAGCACGCTAAATCTTTCGTGCCGTGAACTTGCTTTTGGAAAGTATTTGTGTTTCTCAGCACCCATTGCCCACTTCCGCTTGCGATTATCGTCGTTCATTTGAAGGACATTCTTGTAATATCCGGTTCACTTTCCGAAATTTCCTTGTTCATCATAATGTGTCCAGTAATTTTAAAAATATGAAAGGATACAGGGAATAGGTACTAAGTAAAACCTCTAATTTAGATATGTTTTTATTTTAATTACTATTATTATATACTTATCTACTTTATTTAGTGCCATCTGATTGTATTTTATTATTTCTAATGTTCCAATTTACGTACCATTTAAGAGAGCAAAAGGGATCTTGTAATCCCACTTCTGATGTCCGTCCGTGACGAGAAATTAAATCTCAGAAACTAGATATGCTTGAGGTGCCGTTGGAAAGGTCTTAACTAGGTCAGATTCGCCGGAACAGTCTTGATTGTTGCAACAGTCTAACCCATTTTCTATAAAATTTTCTTTTTAATATACTTTCCATTACTTTAGACATATCAGCACTAAGCTTTGCATAAACGTTATTTGATACAATTGCAGCTTACTGTGGGCGTTTCCGGTCCCAACCATCCCGTTGTTAGTGTTGCCAACCCGTGTCAAAAATATTTCTCATGAACCACAAGGTGTAGTGACGTGGCCAAGATATCGTTGCAAAGCTGTTGGCTAGACTAGCTCAGAGATGCCGGAACCGTCTTGATTGGTGTAGTATTTTAGTGTTGCCAACCCATTAAAAAAATCAGTTGTTTAAATTACTTCCATTCAGTTAGACTTGCTGCGCCAAACTTGGCATAAACATTATTCGACACAATAGGAAAGTACTGCAGTGCATTAACAGTTAGAGCGCTCACCTCTGGCGCTGGGGGTCGTCGGTTCAAACCCTGCTCGTGCTATGCATTTTGTGGTGGACAGACACCGTATACGTGGGGTTTCTCGGGGTTCTCCCGTTTTCTACATTCCACCAACCATCCCATCATGATCTATTCGGCTTGAGCCAAATTTCCTAAAGGTCTTAAAAATTAAATGGCGTAGAAAAACCTCGTCTGGATGGTCGGCCGCTGAGATCGAACCCAAGACCTCCGAATGCTACACCAACGCTTTACCACTGTGCTACGGCGGCTTGGTGTTTAAAATACATATTACGAAAAATAATCTGACTTTTCTAACCTATCTCCGTGAATGGTGTAAAATGTTGAAAATAGGAAGAAAAACAAAGGGAGAAATTATTTAAATAAAGTTCTTTTGAAGATAAAAATCATCACCTTAGCGGGAATCGAACCCGGGCCGGCTAATCAACGATTCAATGGTTTTTTTTTTCCTATTCATCAAGCTGGCAGCTCCCCGCCATTACTTGGCAACGTTCTTTATCCTTTCGGGTTGTTCAGAGCAGTGCTACCAGATGGCTTTAACTACGGTAACATGAACCTTCGATGTAGTGACTCCTGTCACATCTTTGACTACTTTAAAGTGCACTAAAATGCTCATAACTTGACGGATTGCGGTGTACAAGACTTGCACATTTTTTACAGTGTAGATGCTTTTTCGGGTACTGTCGTGAATCTCTCTCTTTCACTTTTCCTTTTGTAGTTTTTTTAACAGTTGCGTGCAAACTTAAAAGTCAGTTCGTGATTTTCACATCAATTCTCGTCTTGTTGCGTTATGTTGACGTCTTTTAACTTGAAAAGCAAAGGAAGAACGCACTAAAACGAGACAATCAAAAATGTTGCCACTGCGCGTGTCTTCTCACAATGTCATCTTGCACAAGGTTGTATACTTTAGTTGTTTTAACCTTGAGAAGATGAGCTCTCATGTAAACACCGGAAATTTGGCCGTAGCCTTAGAATTTCAAGATCTTTAGAATTTCCGTGTGAAGTTCAATTTTGAATTTCTTTCTGTAGACCGGATGAGGAATGGACCATAGCAAGGCATATGGACCTAACAGGTTTCGTTCTTTGAAATAATTTTAGATACCTGTGACTGCGGCCAGGATAGTGTAGGGGAAAGGATGCTGGAAGTTGTCGACCAGGGCCTAAGTTCAAGGTACCATCCCGGCATTAGTCTGGTATAACAGAGAAAACTTTTGAGGAACCTTAGTTGACGTTGGTTGGCTGTTAGACTGGAAACTAGGACATCCCAGATGCAAAGTCAAATGCCTTACCAACCAAGCTACGGCCGGTCGGTGTGTCGTTTGATGGGTTACTTTGCTGCACATAAACCACTCCGTAAAAAAAGTCATTTAAGTTCTTAAATGCCCGTTGTTACATGTTTCCATTTCCGATTGGAAGGGACACTATCCAGATGCATGTTTTTCTAACCCACTCAAACCGAACATAGCGCCCTATATAACATATGCAAATATTAGATGTTGGAGTAGAAATATATCTGTTTTTTTTTTTTTTTTTTTTTTTAAAATATCTCTACACATTGTCATTTTTTTTATTATTTATAGTCTTGAGGTTTCGGGAAGGTGTCGGCCAAGGCCTATGTTGAAGGTGCCATTCCGGCATTTGCCTGGTGTGACTGAGGGGGGGGAACCTGTCAGGATGGGTGTTTGAAAGAAAAACTTTGTATTTTGGACTAAACTTGATAGCATTAGCTGCTAAGCTTTTAAAAATTCATAAACATTCATAAGCTAGACGACATTCGAACCCAGAACTATTTTTTGTGGGCCAATTTACTATTTAATTTCTCCCCGTCTCGATTCGATAAGTGCAATGCTTGTTAAATTCCATGAACATCATTCCCCTGGCGGGATTCGAATCCAGAACCTTGGAAACGCTGATCTGACGCCTCAGACCACACGACTACCGTGGTCGACTTTTCGACTTTCAAGTTCCAGATAGCTCCAAAATTATATTCCCATCTGCGCGAACGAAATCGTTGATAGCAGGAGTGGCTACCTTGATCATGAGTCTAATGACTATGTGTCTAATGAGTTTAAAGCACTACTTTTGTTATGTGTCTAATTAATTTTTTCGTTGTACGAAATTGCAATGCTTCTCGTATAAATTCAAGTCTAGAGAGTTCTGTCTTTCAGAGAAAACAGTTCACAACCATATCAATAGTTCTATTCGTGCCTAACTTTTATTTCCGTATTTGTTAGATAAGATAAAATGAGTTATTATGGACCGTACCATTTCGTTTTTGTTCATTGCTGAAATTGCTTGAATGTTGTACTGAATATCCAAAGCTGTAACAATTAAGCTTTTTCAACAATGGACAGAAGAATGGACCTAGAACTTTCAACTTTCTACTCGCACTTGCCGATAGTGTCCCTTGCTAGAACCATTCTAATGAACTAGACAAGCAAGGTATTTGCAAATCCACACACAAGATTCCTTCCAGTTGTACGAGAAGTGACCACTTCACAAGAAATTGTTTTGTTTCTATAATAGTTTCGATTTAACTGCTGTCAAACCAGTAGTAATCCAAGTTTGGAAGTTTTTAGACTCAGGGATTCCACCAGGATTTTCATTTTGGGGAGTAAAAAGTCAAAATTGGGAGGCTGTAAGTGAAGTTTTGCACGGTTTCTATCGATTTCTACCGTAAAAAATTAATGTTGGGGTGTGCGCTCGATTATTTCGGGGATGACAGCCCCCCACAGGGAAGGGGCTGGCAGAATCACTATTTGGACTTCCTCCGTCTCTACAGAACTAGAAATGACAGATATCACTGATGTATTGACACTGAGGAGATGTCACTGACACTTTGAGAGGACATTCGTACGAAGCATCATTGAATGTAGGATTAAAAGCAGGTATTACGCAACATCTAAGGTGCATCTTCGTCGTCTGTCATTGTGTGTATTTCCATTTTGTGTTGTAGTTTTTCTCTAGTATAGCGATCGTGACTTGACTGCATTATTACGATGATAATGTACGCATTCGAGGATGATGTCTTCTCGGAGAGGACCCAAGGTCAAAGTAATTGTGTAACAAACATAACAATGCTAGTTACAGTTCCACAGGAAAATGGTCCTCGAGAGTTTGTTCCGTTCGGGCTGCTCTTGTGAACGCATCAGTGATGAGAGAATGTGTGTATGTATTGTATAGATGTAATGTGTGATTGTGTGTAAAGTGACCTTGTCCGTCCATCGATGCCTCTTCCACTTTCGCTTCTGTGTATAATCCTATTCCCCCCCCCCTTCCTTTGGAAAGTTCTATTTCCTTGTGTTATTTCTATATTAGTGCTTGAAACAAGCAAGAGTCGGGAAAAGTTCTGTGCTAAATGTGATATGGTATTGTCTGTGGAACGATAGTTATACGTCTTCACAACATTAAATGACGTAAAGGCATAAAGAGATCTAGGTGAAGACGGTATTATACCTGTTGGGAAAGACTTTGGCGTGTGTTGTGCTTGTGAATATACTTGTATGTGTATGTATGGAATGTGCTAGTTGTTAGTATGGCTTCGTCTTCAGTCTTACAAGAAGAAGAGGAAGAAGAAGAGTCTTTGACAATTGGATGTGTCGTTCTGTTTGTGTGCGACGATACGATGTGTTAACGAAGTGTTTTTATTTGTTTTCGACGTGCTTTATATTTTGTCTATGAACGGGAATTTTCCTTTCAACTCTTGTGTACTTTTTGTGGATTGTTTGTTTTCAGTGTTCGCGATTTTTAGTTAGTGCTGCTCTACTGTGAATCTACAGTGTTACTGCCTCCTGATCTTTTATTCAGGAACAAATATGGGCCGTTATTGGTGTTGTTTTCGTGCAAACCCGTCTCCTGACAGGTACTGTCATTTGTTTTTATTTATTTTTTATTCGTTTAGAAACGTCAGTTATGTGCATATTAAGTGCAGAGGAAACTAATTAGATTTTTAGCTTCTTGTTCTCATCTCGACCTGAAAATTCCTTGATCTTGAATCTTGATCGTGAACCTCAGTCTCGTCTCTACAGTCTCGAAAGTTGCCGCCCCTTGACTTATTTGAAATGGGTACGAGAGCTTTGTCAGTATAAGAACAAGAATATTAATATGATATTAACATAGTTTGTTACATTGTTAGATTGGGGTTTAGATTATAAATAATATTCTGAAATACAGAACAAACTTTACGATTTTAAAACATTAAAGAAGATTTAATCATGAAGTGTAGAATTCCAATAAATGAGATAGTTGGAAATATTTCTATTATGGAAACATGCTCCATGTTATAACACAACTTGCGATATCGATATACGTAACGTTAAAGTTTTGCTATTTCTAAGTTTTTGAATATTTACATTAACTGAATAACTGTTAGGTTTTTTTGTGTTTTTTTTTTCTAAATACACTTTAGAAATTTTCTATCAGACAGATTTATAAAAATACATGTATGTACAGTATGAGACAAAAAAATTACCTATTGCCAACTTTCGTTCAAGGAAATAATCACATACAAAGAAAATAAAAATAAATACCATTACTGAACTCCACACGAATTAATTTGTTTACAATACTGATTAAAAGAACCAAATCACATGTTCATAGGTATGTCCTACAGCTGCACCATACATTAAACTAAAAAGAAGAGAGTGCAGTGTGTTCTCGGTACTTTCAAATGAC
>JAGDQP010037719.1:0-18487 GCA_022664845.1 Lepisma saccharinum
AAAAAAAACTTTGTGAAAACAGGCATGCTTACACCTTGTTGTTTGCCCAATCTACTGCTATGCTTTAGTTGCAAATAGGCAAAATGTTCTAAATTATATGTAAGGACAATGTATTTCGACTCACCCAGTAGTACACTGGTTGGAAACACACCATATATAACACACACTATTGAAGAAAAAGCATATCTTTACCAAGATTGCGTCGATAAATGCCACATTTTTGAAACCATGGAAATTTAACAACAATGAAAGACGACAATGTTAATATATAGCTAATGTTCAATGACATAATTATTAAATAGATTTTTATGAAGGAACAGTGGATGATGTGTTCCATTGCGGAAGGAGGAGGAGGAGTACTCTGATTGATATACTAGAAAGGACCTACATACGATGTCTTATAAAAGACAAAATATATACTCCCCCCCCCCCCTGAAATGATGATCGATGTTTCAATTGTGGGAGATGGTGGGTGAACCCAATTACGGTGACGACGCAAGGCGAATGTCGGGATAGTAGCTTAAACCCAGACCGTGCCCCATCCGTCCGAACATGTAGCCTTGGAAAGATCCCGGGTTCGATCCCACCGGCCGCCGACCATCTTGACCCAAGTGTTTCCAGGGGTCTTTCTCAGTCCCACCATGTAAATGCCGGGATGGCACCTTCCATATAGGCCCTGGTCGACACCTTCCCGAGTCATTATTTCTTCCATCAACTATGTGTGGTAGGTTGCATAACCATAAAAAAAAAATCATTTTGACTGATCAATCCATAAGTGCAGAGTATCAAACAAGAATGTCGTCAAAACATTCAACGTTCATTCAACTCATTTCCCGACAACGATGAAATTTTGCACAGTGACGGAAGTCAGGTGAAAATACCATATTCCACTGTTACTTTCATATGCAGAAAAACCATACCATTGAAACTAAGTACATATCCTTTTCTTTGAGGGGGGGGGGGCTCCCTCACCATGTCTTTTGGATGAAGCACTACTGTTTGGACAATGGTTAACGTAAAGAGAGTCTATACGATAAAATGCGTTTGACTACTACTGCAATGCTTTAGTTGCAAATATGTAAAATATTCTAAGTTAAAGAAGGAAAACGTATTTTGACTCACCCAGCAGTTAATGCTGTCATCTTGTACACTGGCTGGAAGCACAATATATCACACACTATTGAGAAAAAAGCAATTTTTTTACCAAGATGGCGTCGAAAACAGCTAATTTTTTGAAACGATGGAAATGCATCAACAATGAAAGGCAATCCATATGTGAATTTATAGCTACTGTTGGGGTTTCAATGACATTGGTCAGTACTACATTGACTTTTTTGAAGGAACAGTTCAGGGTGTGTTCCATTGCGGCAGGAGGATTGATATACCTACATACGATGTCTTATTGACGACAAAATATATACTTTTTTTCCCACTGAAAAGATGATCGATGTTTCAAATTCTGGTGGAGATGGTGGGTGAAACCAAGAAGAGCGGCCACGCAAGGCGAATGACGGGATAGTACCTTACACCCAGACCATGCCCCATCCGTCCGCTCATGTAGGCTTGGAGAGGTCCCAGCTTCGATCCCAGCAGCCACCGACCATCTTGACCGAATTGTTTCCCGGATGTCTTCCTCAGTGCCACCAGGCAAATGCCGGGATGGCACCCTCCATTAGGCCCTGGCCGACACCTTTCCTAGTCACTATCTTTCCGCTCAACTATGTGTGGCATAACCATAAAGAAAAGCATTTTGACATCGCGGAAGAGCATCATCATCCATAATGTCATCAAAATATTCAACGTTCATTAAACTCAATTCCCGACCTCTTACAACGATGAAGAAATTTGGCACAGCAACGTAAATCGGGTGACAATACCATATTCCATGGTTACCTTCTTATACAGACCAATTTTGGTTTAGAACCTAGGTTCGATCCCAGCGGCCACCCATCGATCATCTTGACCGAATTGTTTCCAGGGGTCTTCCTCATTCCTGCCTGGCAAATGGCGGGATGGCATCTTCCATAAAGGCCCTGGCCGACACCTTCCCGAGTCATTATTTCTCCGTTCAACTATGTTTGTTAGGTTGCATAAGCATAAAAAAGCATTCTGACAGTTGTCCAGAAAAGTCGTTCAGAGTTAACGAAACTCATTTCACGATCTCTTACAACGATGATGAAATTTTGCACAGCGACATAAGTCGAGTGACAATACCATATTCCACTGTTACTTTCATATGCAGAAAAACAACATACCGTTATAAAGTAAGAACACATACCTTTCTTGGGGGGGGGGCTCCCTCACCATGTCATTTGGAAGAAATACTACTGCTTGGACAATGGTTAACGTAGGTACTACTGCTTGGACAATGGTTAACGTAGAAACAATCTATACGTATGATAGAATGCGTTTGAACACTACTTCAATGCTTTAGTTGCAAATACGTAAAATATTCTAAATTATATGTAAGGAAACTGTATTTTGATTCACCCTGTAGTTGAAGATGTCATCTTGTACACTGCTGGAAGCACAATATATCACACACCATTGAGAAAAAAGCAATTTTTTACCAAGATGGCGTCGAAAACAGCTAATTTTTTGAAACGATGGAAATGCATCAACAATGAAAGGCAATCTATATGTGAATTTATAGCTACTGTTGGGGTTTCAATGACATTGGTCAGTACTACATAAATCTTTTGGAAGATGATGAAGAGTTCCATTGCGGCAGGAGGAATGATATACCTACATACGAATTGACGACAAAATATATACTTTTTTTTTTCTGAAAAGGTGATCGATGTTCCAAATGGTAGTCAGATGGGTGAAACCAAGACGAGCAGCCACGCAAAGCGAATGTCGGAATAGTACCTTACACCCAGACCATGCCCCATCCGTCGGCTCATGTAGGCTTTGAGAGGTCCCAGCTTCGATCCCAGCAGCCGCCGACAAACTTGACCGAATTGTTTCCAGGGGTCTTCCTCAGTGCCACCAGGCAAATGCCGGGATGGCACCCTCCATATAGGCCCTGGCCGACACCTTCCCTAGTCACTATCTCTCCGCTCAACTATATGTGGCATAACCATAAAAAAAGCCTTTCGACTGATCGCGGCCGAGCATCATCATCCAAGAATGTCTTCAAAACATTCAACGTTCGTTCAACTCAATTCCCGACCTCTTACAACGATGAAGAAATTTGGCACAGCAACGTAGGTCGGGTGATAATACTATATTCCATGGTTACCTTCATATACAGACCAATTTTGGTTTAGGACATAGGTGCCATCCCAGCGGCGCCCATCGACCATCTTGACCGAATGGTTTCCAGGAGTTTTCTTCCTCAGTGCCAAAAATTAAATGCCGTGATGGCACCTTTCCTATAGGCCCTGGCCGACACCTTAGCGAGTCATTATTTCTCCGTTCAACTATGTGTTGTAGGTTGCATAAGCATAAAAAAGAGCATTTTGACAGTCGTTCAACGTTAATGAAACTCATTTCACGATCTCTTATAACGATGACATTTTGCACAGTTACGTAAGTCGGATGACAATATAATAATATTCCATGGTTACATACAAATTTTATGTTTACATACTTTTCTTGCGTTCCGTATGTGAACTTAAGAAGTTCCAATCTCGACAAGATACAATGATGACATTTTGCACGATCATTCTGACTCATATTCATTCGCAAAGACAAATGTCGAAATGGTTAAAAAAAAAAAAAAACTGTATAAGGCGTCTTGCTCGAAACTACCCAGAAGTAGTGCTTCCATGCCTTGGAGGGGGGGGGGACTCACTAAACCGTTATATTTTATGAAAACACGGTATCAATTATCAAGGTGGCATGATTTAAAGAACCAGTCGATCAAACTAGAGCTGTGTTCAACAATGGCATCGTATTCGGGAGGTCCTGGGTTCAATCTCAGCGGCCGCCGACCATCTTGACTAAGGTGTATCCGCACACAAGGCAAATGCCGGGATGACAACTTCCATATAGGCCCTGGCCGAAAGTTTCCCTCAATTCTTGAAACGTGAATTTAACTCATTTCCCGTCAAGAAATCAATTTTCTTACCAAGATGGCGTCGCAAAATAGCTAATTTGTTGATACGATGGAAATGCAACAACATTGAAAGGAAGTAAATATGTTTCCATGTTAACGGATTGGGGTTTGAATGACATTGTGTAACCAATAATAATAGTCTACAGGGCCCTACAGGGGTTGTAGCCTTCGTGCCGGGAATCATGGATGCAAGACCCAAGCTCCGAATCACGAGAAAACTCACCATGTGATCCAAGAACCACATGAGAATACACAATACAAATTCTGGGAGGACATCATCTAGATCGCGCATAGCGTGTTCTAGTGGTTATGGTTTTGGCCTGTAGTTGGTCGAATTGCATTGGCATCACGCCTCGTGACGTCCAGTATGAAATGAAAACCTCGCAGGTAGCATATACACCTTATTTAACAGTACATCAACAAAAAACACACTCTTTCCAGACTCAAATATGCCTTCACCCTTAAAATTCTCCCTCACGATCGGAACGTGGGTGGTCAGGAACTCTCACATAATGGCTATGGATGGAAGCTACCTTGTTTTTAATATTGCCACGAGTGAAATTCTCGCTAATCGTATTCTGACTATTCTTGAGGGAAATCCAATATGTTTCCAATGTCAGAATACGCATGCATTACTTACTACTGACATGCATTTGGTTCTCTCAAGTAAACAAATGGGTCATATTGACTAACATATACATTGAAACTAAAGAACACAAAGACATATAGATGTAGCAAGTTACAACTTCCACAAAATAATGGAAATGATAAAAGAATACGAACAGTTAGCTATGCATACAGGCTTTAAGGTACCAAGTTAGTTTACAGAGCCCTTTCAGTAAACAATAGTTGAAATCTGTACTTACAGTCTTCCAGTTCTTTGTTTGTCACATTCGGTTAGGATGAATTGTTCAAGATTCGTCCAATCGGTTGAGTTGCAAGGAGGGGAAGGGGGGGAATAATATGACGATCTGCACGGACTTCTATCCACGGCATTAGCTGTATCCGAGAGAGCACTTCTCCAGGCAAAATCAGATGCACATGACACACACACGCTGTCCTTTCATGTATGCCGACGTAATAAGGACGTCACCCCGTCGTTTCCACTATGCTCAAGACAAATGTCAACCAAAGGCACGCAACGGGCCATGGATGAGAGAGTATCCTCTCTCGTCCTTGAACGGGCTTTGACTGTCATTGTTTGAAGATACACGAACGCGTGATTTCACTCGAAGGATTGTAAAGCTGTGTTAGCACTCTCACATTAGTGTTGGCCGAAATGAACTGGAACCATTCTTTCGGAGCCGTTCCTGCCGCGGAACTGGAACGTAATTCAGTTCCGGACGAAAATCTTTGGCTCCAGTTCCGAGGTTAGGTTCCGGATGATGTCGAGCGTCAGCTGTCTGCCAAGACATTTCCCCTTCTCTTGATAAGTTCACGGAACCGTTCCGAGAAACTCGCACAACAGTTCCGAGTTTTCTATTCCTATTTCTGCTTAATGTTATTATCAAGGACGTCTAGCAAGCGAGCCTTGGAACTGTTCCGAGGCCCGCTCGCTAGACGCAGAAATATGAATGTAAAACTCGGAACTCTTGTGCGAGTTTCTACTTTGAAGGACTGTTGGGAGGGAGATTCAACACCTGAATGCAAGCAGCAAGTGGTTTTTCAACCCCCCGTAGTCCTGTTGTTTATGTTCAAAGACTGCCGAAAATTGGGCGGGGAGAGGAAGGGAAGAATTGTCCGTTCTATCTATTTCTTTTCTTTCAATTCCACCAGTAGTTTTCTCCTCAAAGCGAGTGAGCTATGTATCGCATGGGTGTTTTTTTTTCGTAAGACTTCTTTTATAAAATGAAAGAACTGAATGTCAGATAGTCTGTTAATATAACATTGTGGAATATTGTGTACCCAAACTTTTTTTTTTTTTAAAGAAATCACATTGTACTCAATAACTTCGAAAACTGACAGGTTATAGAGCAAACAAGTAGATATTATATTCCTGTTTCAGCTCAATCTCTGATTTCGATCATCAACCATCACATTATTGACAACCATATCATTCACTCTTTAAAGAATGATACTTTCAAAAATATGCATGGCTTCATCCTTTTCTAGAAATATTTATGGTCTTTAGGTATCTCAGGCCGGGGCAGAGAGGGGGAAAGGATGTTGAAAGGCAATCGGTCAGAGCCTATTTTGTAGGTAACACCCAGGATTTTCTTCCTGATATGTGAAATCTTCATCGTTATAATTAGTACTCTGTCGAAAGTGGGACATGAAATGCTCTCTAATCATCTAAATTTAATGCTTTTGCTTTCGTCTTTTTGCACTATTCATCTTCCTTAATACTGTGAAGGAGTTGTATTCGTCTCAACCCTCTTCTTATTTTCGCTACAACCGTCTATTCAATTGCATATTTTAATTTGAAATTTATGTATGACCTTCAGGCATCTAAGGCTCGGGCCGGGATAGTGAGGGGAAAGAATTCGAGAAGGTGTCGGCCAGGGCCTATGTTGAAGGTGCCATCCCGGCATTTGCTTGGTGCAACTGAAAAACCCTGGAAAAATCTCAGTCAGAATGGTCGGTCGCTGAGATCGGACCCATGACCTTCGAATGCTACACCAACAATCTACCACTGAACTATAGCGGCTCGGTAATTGCATCCTTTAGTCTAAAACTTTGCGCAACCTATGTCCTAACCAGTTGCTTTTTCTTCTTTATTACCTGCAGTATTTATCGTCTCTTCAGTACTCTCTTCAGCACTTCGTCATTACAGATGTTGTGTTCATGTTGATTTTCCATTCTCCTCCATATCCATATACTTCGAAAGCATCAATTTTAATTCTCCTAGAGTCTGCATTTTAGTTCCTTATAATAATGTTCGATACGGAATATTTAGTCAATATTTTCCTCAGCTCTATGTAAATTGATCCACAGAAAAGATGATTTAGCATTTCTATCCTATGCAAGGAAATAAGAATCGGCCATCGGTTCACCTTGATCAAGAATCATTTATCATAAATCGAACTGAATACCAACAGTTTAAATAATCTGAAAGTTTCACAGTTGGTCTGAGAGCCTAAGATCACTATTTTTTCCTGTTTCTCTCTCTTAGGTATTGATTTAAAACTCTAAACTACATAATGAAGATCCCACACTGTTCCTTAAAACATGCCCGCCGCCAGCCAAAAGCTAAAGAAGTGGTCACGAGTCATAATATATTAAACCCCATATTTACACTCATAAATGTGCGGTCAGGAATATTCTAAGGCGCGGGGTCCCTTCTACTGTTCATCTGGCTACGGACCTGCCTTAAAATACAACTCTCCAGGCGCGGGATTTAATTCTGGAGAGGCTGTAAACATTATTATATGGAAAGTATTGTTTGCTAGTCTTTAAAGGAAACATTTGAAATTGTAGCTTCTTGACGTCATGTTCGACAGTAATGAGTGTGTATGAACATTTATATCGTATGTTAATAAGAACAACTTATGCGGGATTTTCGTAATTACGCTGAAGTTGGATACACTCCCGGAACCAAACTTCGGAACGGAATGAACGCATTAAACTAAGCTGGGAGGAACTTCTCTCGAAGAGGAAAGAGGAGGGTTGCCTCTGGAACTGGACGGAGACTTCATTGTTTTCGCCAGTTGTTGCCAACTTTATTTTCAGATTTTTCAGAAAGAAAGAACTGGGTTTGGGGTGTTCCAAGCATGTCTTTTGAAGGCGTTTACAAATATCGTGTTTCTTGTTGGATCTTCTGAGTGAGAGAGAAAGTGTTTAGTGCAGTTCATTAATGAAATAATTAGTGATGGTAGGGAAGGTTGTATCTGAAACTCCTCTTATACCCAATGGAGAATTGTCACTGAGAGGGTTAGTCGGGCAGTACATTTTATTTCACTTTCTTCTCGAAAATCCATGTTTCTTGTTTTTCTTCTTCATCATCGGATAAAATGCGCGAATAATTGGAATTACTTTATTCTTTTATACGTTTACAACATTCTCTGAAATTATTAGCAATGAAACATTAATTTGCCCTAGTGAAGATTGTCGGTAACATCGTCGGTCAAAAGACGAAAGGTCGTATCTCAAAATTTGTATTTTTTCAGGAGAAGTATTTTAATGTTTACGTAAGTATAGTACGTACTGTAAGAAAGAGAGTATTAATACCACCGATTTTATTTTTTGAGGTTAGTTAGATACATTGCTGTACTGTTGAAAAATGTTGAAATAGAATTTTTGGTTCTGTTAACAATGGTGATATCAACAATGATTTGAGATACGTCTGTTCGTCCTTTGAAGCTCTCTGTTAATGTTTGAGTTACGCCATGACAATAGACATTTTGCTAAGGGAAAGGAAAACTATATTCATACACTTGTGACAATTTTATAAGCAAACGCATAGTTTATAAGCAAACACATAGTTGTTAGAAGCAAACACATAGTTGTTAGAAGCAAACACATAGTTTTTAGAAGTAAACACATAGCTGTTAGAAGCAAACACATAGTATTAAACTCCTTGAGTCATTACTGTAATTAATACAACATAGTGCCACACAAAAGTGAAACAAAAATGAATCGTTGGTCTTCGGTTACAGTTACAGTGAAATGCACTACAATGCGAATAGTGTGAACATCAATAAGACAAAAATAAAATGATATATTAAATATTGATTGAGCTACAAACAATTTGAACTTTAAATCATTTTGGAAATACAAAGGTTCTGAATACATGACATTCTATGTAATGACTGATGTAAAAATTACACATAAAGTTGGTTTGTTGGCGCTTACTACAATTAAATGAGGCAAGTTCTTGTAATACTTAACAAATTCTATGTTTCTAATAAGCGGCACGTTCCCCTCACAAAAAGACACCAAATCCAAATACTTCTCATTGCTGATTTTCAGTTGTTGTGTGTGAAGTTTTACAGGTCGCACGTTCGCAAGAAAAGTGTCAACACAAAATTTTTCCATTTTCGCTTTTTCGGCTCAAAAGCACGAGAGATCCATTCACCTTCTTTGACAAAAATGTGACAAGTCTATGTCCATCAGTGGACGGTTGTTAGAAAAAGAGTTGACGGATTTTGCATAAGCTCCTTAAGTAGGACATCACTTCTTTTCCTCCTCCTGTAAAATTATACTTTTTCGAGTTGTGACACTTTTCTTGCGAAGGTGCGACTGGTGTCTTTGCAACTGTAGTACGCAGTCGTTTGAGAGCAATTGCTGAGTACTAACGTCCAAATGGCTGTTTTTAAAGTACACTGTTTCACTGCAGTTCTTTTTTACCATCAGCTCACTCATTGCAGTTCAGTCAACATTTGATTCATTGGTAGCCGTACTCACAGAGAGAATTCGTATTTAATTTGCCAAACCTTTGAAATCAGGAAATGAACATGAATCCATCGAATGAACTCTGTATGGATTTTGTCGACGAGCAGGTTTAATGATAGGAATAAGCTGAGATGTTAAAAAAAACTCCAGCTGTTGCAATAGCTCTACTGATTGTGCTATGGACTGAATCGCCTTCACTTTGGCCATGATGAGGTTCAAAGAAACGGAGACAAATTGTTTGAATGTTGTTGGCAACGGTGATGCAGTGTAACAACATTGTGGCAACAATAGAGTTCTTGTTTTGCCCGCTGCATCCGTCGGCGAACAGTTCCACAGACGTGACACCATCATCATCGAGTTTCATGAGATACGTGTACAGATTTGTTGCGACCTCGTTAGAGCCTCGTTTGCTATCACATTCACTCCGGAGGTAGCAGTCACATTGTTTCGATCGCAAATCATAAATAGTGAAATTATAATTGGCTAATCGACGTTTATAAAACAATTGATTTTCGTTGGAAATAGGTAAATGAATAACCTGTTGCAAATCGAAAACAGCTGCGATTATTTTTTGACCTTCTTCATCTACACGGGTATTTGCCATATCTTTTTTTTTTCACGTACAGCTTGTTTTTCCCTGATGTGTTTGTGGTACTGTTCTTCTAATCGCTCTTTGGCTGTTGTATCACCTTGACGGTATGCAGAACACAACGAACATTGGTCTTTTTTAGGATGATGAAAGGATAAGTTCATTGTGTTAAAAATGTTAAGGTACAGCTGGTACGATGGTTTGTTGGCAGTACCTTCGAATTCTGAAATGTATAAATCATACATTTTTGAAACAGTAAGGTAACTGTGAAGATATTCACGTGTGCTGGAGCTTCCGCAATAGTTGGATTCCATGCGTGGAAATTTGTTTGTGTGTTGTATAATTGTTTTCCGCACATGCAGGTCCTTAGCTTTGAGATGAGGTAGACGACCACCTCGACCATCACGAGCAATGATATCGGATGACTTTCTTTTCCATTGCTGTGCGTACTTTTTTGTCAGAGATGCAGAAAGTGTTCAAAAATATTTTCTTAGCCTAAAAATGTATTGTTAGCGTACAACACAAAACAATTCCTTTCACATCAAAATCAAAATACTAAAAATACTAGACGATAATCAGCTTTCAGCAGCCCTGAAAGAGAAATGTATTGCTAGCGTAGGCGTACAAAACAAAACAATAACTTTCACATCAAAATAAAAATACGTGCATTATAAATTGGGACACTTGTTATTGAGATACGCCCATTCGTCTTATTGAAAATGTATGGATGACGAACAAAACATAAAACGACGAACAGACGTATATCGAGATACGTCTTTCCGTCTTTTTCCCACTATATCAACATACTGAGTTACGTCTACCATATAGCACCAGTATCTTCAAATGTATTAGGAGTTGAGCTACGCCTCTTCGTCCTATTGCGGAGCATCATAAGCGAAGTGTGCTGGTGGTTGTAACTCAATTTTGTATTTTTTTGAGATACGACCTTTCGTCTTTTGACCGACGACATGATCGATAGATTTCCCTAAGTTAGGAATAGACATAATGAAATTATAAAGATGAATGTTTTATTAGTAATAATTAGGAAGAAGGTAATTGTTTACAAATTGATATAGACTGTATATATAGCTGGCAGTCTGACGTCACTAAAATATATCTCTAGGCCTACCAGTCAGTTAATTTACGGCCTTCAGACAGGCAGAATAGAGAGAAGGATGTGGGAGGAAAGTCAGTCAGTACCTAGTTGAAAGTAGTATCCCGGTGTTAGTCCAGCGTGACTACAATCCTAGAGAAAACTCAGTCAGGATTGACGGCCACTGGATTCGAACCCAGACAGCGCTGAAACCGGGTCAGTTTTGCTAGCCTGAACATAGGTGATCCGGCGACTCGGTCCAAAACATGACCCGGACTGAGAACTATATTGAATTAGGAATTTCGGCATTGTAATTTTTGTGTTCTAGGGAGAACACTTCCGATCGTGGAAAGCCCTGATAAAGATAAAATTAATTATATGGGCGGTAACAGCGCTATGGCTTACGCCCGTCCCGGCGGTAAGCCCTGAAAGAAACAGTGTTCAAACGTAAGGAAGTAATTATAAATTCTGCTTTGCCCTCCGGATCACCGGGTCAGACCGGATTTTAACCACAGACCCAGTGACCCGATTGAAAACTTAAGGCGATTAACCCGTTTCAGCTCTGAACCCAGGAATAGCTGAGTGTGAAATAAACGTTCAACCAGTTGACATGAAGGGCAGTTTGTTCTAAATAAGCGATAACCTGGTTTCTCTGCGTTTTCCGGCCACAGAAATAAAAAGAGATGGTTCCTTGAATTAAAACCAGGGAGATATTCTCTTCTTTCTTCTCTTAACGACGACGAAGTTAATGATGAGAGACAAAAATACCTTGAGTTGTTAATAAGATACTAAAACTTAAATCCGATTGACTAAATTTCAATTTTATTTATGGTCTTTAGGCATATAAGGCTCAGGTCGGGATAGGGGAGGGGAAAGTATGTAGGAATGTGTTGGCCAGGACCCAAGTTGTCTTACCCCGTTTCAACGCAATAGTAACAGTGGAGGAGGGTCTATTTCTTCAAAACGTCTTTTATATTCTTGCAAAACGCTCTTCTTTTGCGTGTGTGTTTTCCAGTTTTGAGTAATTTCCCTCCCTCAGGCAATGGGAGCTGCAGCAGCAACCACTCATTCCATGCCTTTTTCGCTACAGAAGAAAAGGATAACGTTGGAATCTTACTCGCAGCCGAAACCCGCTCGGAACGTAAGGAGCTGCGGAACTGAAAGAACGTAGGAACTTCGGAACGTAAGGAGCTGGGGAACTGAAAGAACGTAGGAACTTCGGAACGTAAGGAGCTTCGGAACCACTTCGGAACTGGAACCAAACTAAAGAACGGTTCCAGCTGCGGAGCCGGAACCGAAAGAACGCTTCCCCCAAAGGAACTGGAATGCCCATCACTATCTCACATTACTTCATAAAATCACGGGTTTCAAAGAACGAAGAAATTGACATTTCACGACAACTATGTTCTCTGTCCTCGGGCAACGGCAGTCGGCAGCTTACCTGCAATTGGCTTTGTTAACGTTTGTTTTATCGTTGTCACGTGATTGGAGTCGAAATCTCCACCAGAGGGCGTTTGAACTTCTACCCTCGAAAATGCGTAAGGTTCATATGAACATTAAGATGCATATAACAAATCGACCATAATGACATAGTAGACAACAAAGAAACCAAGAGGTAACGAAAATTAGAATTGCATTGCTGTATTTGGTCATGTTTAAGGTTTCTGAGGCTCCAGATTGTCTGAAAGTATAGAAACAAAAAACAAAAACGGGACATTCCCACGGCTTGCTCGCATTGGAACTTTCTGGGAATCTAGAATCTACGCAAGCGAATATCTTCATTCGCCGATTACAAATGAAACGCTTTTATTTTTCCTGATTAATAAACGATTAAAGCATCTCAACTGCATTCATGACGATTACTTTACACAGCTTTCACAGGAATCGAAGAATAATATTAATTACCTAATTTTCATTTAAAAACAGATATATTGATACAAACAAATAGAAAGACATTTTCCTTTCTTTTTTTTTTACTCCCTTTCCTTAGGGTGGGCTCACAGTAACATTTCGTCGGTCACAAACACCTACTTCTCGAAGATCTCTTTTAATATTGTCCTCCAAACAACGTCTCGGTCTTCCCAATGGTCTCCTTCCATCCGGCCTTCCAATCCAACCAGGGTAGAATATAATCTTCGTTTTTTCCCCATCCGAGCTACATGGTCTGCCCACCTTAGTCGCCGTGATTTCATTATTTTTACGACCCCTGGTGAATCGTACAGTCCGTGGAGGTCTTCATTACGCAGTCTCCTCCATTCTCCAGTCATCTCGTCCCGTATATCTTTCTCAAAACCTTATTTTCAAATACACGTAATTTATGTTCATCTGCTAGGGTCGTATTCCAACTTTGCAACCGTAAAGTATTACCAGCAGAATAACCGTTCTGTATATTTTCAATTTCAATTTCCTTGATACTAATCGCGGTGTTAGAAATTTTTGGACTGAATAGAAACATGCATTCCCCGATACTAAGCGACTTTTTATTTCTTCCGTTACCTCATTTTTCCTTATTACGTATGCTCCCAAGTATTTAAATTTGTTTACTTTCTCTATGATCTCATCCCTAATTCTTATGCTTTTATTTCCTTCATTCTCTAAGTTTCGGCTTGCGTCTTATCATGTATTTTGTATTAATGAACTTGTGAGTTCCATAAGCCATAGAGTTAGTTAGTGACCAAGGGATGATTTACAAAATAGTGGTTAGACCAGCAATGACGTACGGAGCAGAAACATGGCCAATCAAGAAGGCACAAGAGAAGAGATTAGATGTCACCGAAATAAGAATGCTACGCTGGATATGTGGGATAACAAGAAGAGACAGCGTGAGAGTAAGAGCAACAACCAAGGTTGTAGAGATATCTAAGAAGATACCAGACAGAAGGCTTTAGTGCTATGGACAGGTAATGAGAAGACAAATGACTATGTAGTCAGAAGAGTGATGGCAATGGAAGTGGAGGGCAAGAGAAGCAGAGGGAGACCGGGGAGGAAATGGATGGATAGGGTTAAGAAGGATCTCGGGAGATGGGTCTGACAAGGGAAGAAACCCAGGATAGGGCTTTGTGGAGAAGACTCATCAGAAACGTCGACCCCACGCAGGTGAGAAAAGACAGAGAAAGAAGAAGTGACCAAGGGTTAGGTTAGATTAGGTAAATCAGATTTATTATTATTATTATTGCACCCGCGATTCGCATGGGCTCTGAGACGTCACCCAGTTCAGTACAATACTCCCGCGAGAACGACGTACTCCGAAGGGCGTAAATATTAATTAATGAGCGAGATCTGTTGTCCGGAGACTAAACTGTGTTTCGGCAGCGTCCTCGTGGAGCAAGCGGGAGAGAATTAGCTTACCACACGACAGGTACACGGTTCGAGTCTTGGAGGTGACATTTACTTTCTACATTTCAGTAGTGGATATGAAAATCTAATATTTTACGATATGATTTTGACATGTAAGTTGAATAATATTGTTTTGTAGAGTTTTATTTCTTTCATTCGCATTCTTCTTTCAGCTTCATTTATTTAAAATCTGCTAACTGACATAGTACAGTTGGATGCTCACAAAAGAAACCGAAACAGTGCGTGCGAAAATAAGTGTAATAAACGGTTGCATTACACTTGCGAAATTTCTGTTACAGTGGAACCTCGATATATCGAACCACAAGGGGAACGAGAAAACTTCGAATTAATTATCGAGCATTTCGATACACCAAGGTTTTATTTATCAAGGTGATTTCTGACTGACTGCGATATATAGAGGTTTCTCACACGCGCACTTTTCTGCCAAACTGGACTCGGACAACGGTTGGTGGTGGGGGTGTTCCATGCAATAACAACTGTAAACAATGGTGGGGGTTACAAATTGCAACATGAACAATTGTCGTTCAAAGAACGAGCTGTGTTTAGTCTAAATACAGTAGAGTATTATAGATTTTATCAAAACAACTTCGATATATAGAGGTTTTCAAATCAAAACCTCGATATATATAGAGGAGCGGTGGCAAGCCAAGCAAGTACAGTGAAACCTCGATATAACGAACCTCAGTATTTGGAATTCCTTGACAAATAGAAGTTCGTCCATTCCCCTTGAACCTGCTATTAGTCCCATGTGTATTTCTACCTCTATATATCGAAGGACTGGTCAGGAAAACCTCGATATTTCGAATTTTCATACTTGCTTAGCTTGGCACCACACCTCTATATATCGAATTTTTGATTGGAAAATCTCTCTTCTCTAAGTTGTTTTGATATATAGAGGTTTATATAATAAACCTCGATAATTCTAAGTTTCCTCTTTCCCCTTGAGGTTCGATATATCGAGGTTCCACTGTATGAAAATTCGAAATATCGAGGTCTTCCTGACCAGTCCTTCGATATATAGAAGTAAAAATACACATGGGAGTAATAGCAGGTTCCATAAGAACTTCGATTTATCAAGGACTTCGATATATCGAGGTTCCACTGTATTATTATTAATTTTGCAAGTGTAATGCGACCGTTTAATTATTCTTATTTTCATCCTGTTTCTATTTTTTATGTGCACACACAACTGCACTATGGAAATCAGAAGATATTAAATAAATGAAGCGAAAAGAAGAATGCGAATGAAAGCACGAAAAAGCTCGAAAAATAACAATCCCTTTCGATGTCAAAAGAAGATGGTAAAATATTGTGTACCGTGCTACAGAAAAATAGAATACAACTGTCAGGACTTGAATGGCTGACCTTCCGTATTAGTCTAGTGACAGATTCAGAGTACCTTGCATTTTGGGGTGACCAGGGTTTCCGCCAGGGTTTTCAGTTTGGGGGAGGGTGTAAAGTCAAAATTGAGAGAGTGTTAGTGAAGTTTTCTACGATTTCTATCGATTTCTCACAACAAAAAAATTTAAAGTTGAGGGAAGGGGTGTTGTAGAGAGTTTGGGGGGTAAACACCCCCACAGGAAGGCGGGTCTGGCAGAATCACTGGGGGTGACCAAGAATATTTTCTTATGCATCTTTGTGTGTTGAATCCAAAAATGCCGGGTACAGCAGTGGCACCCTTGAGCAATTTTTATTAAGGAGGGAATTTTACAGGGTGTTTATGCTTTTGCTTTGTTGGTATGAGGTTAGGCGTTAGGACTATCTCATAAGATATTTCATTCGTATTGTATTTCTGAAATATTATTTATGATCCAAACCATCATATATAATTAACATTAGCAAGAATTGACGAGTCCCACGCTAGATGACAACACTGACTACCTAAAAAAGGGACAAACTTCGGGAGGGGATTCCTCACATCAAAACAAGAAGAAAGTTCCTTCAAAGACATTTTGCAACATCCATGAATTTGGAGCTACATGCTCTCAAAGTTAAGGCGGCATCGTCATAAATGACGTCGTATCTGCACAAATAATGACGTACACAAGCAAGTCTCATAATTACGTATCCATTATACTATTTCAAACTCAATTGTTCTAAACGTTGATACGCTAAGAGATCTGGGTGTGATATATGACAATAACCAAAGCTAGAGATCAAAGACCAACTCAATCACAACCGCTCGGTAAAAATATGAAATACGGAGTGGTTGTAACTTATCGATGGGTTCAAATGCTGAAGGTCGTGCGTTCGCCCCTGGTGGCCGCCCTCCTGGCAGAGGGTTTTCCTGCTGGGATTGTATCTTGTATAGCTCCAAACCGAGCGGTGGAAGCTCGGTTGGTAGAGCGTTGCCTTAGCATTCGGGAGGTCGTCGGTTTGATTCCAGCAACCGGCACTCCTGATTGAGGGACATCCAGGGATTTTCTCCGTCACACCAGGCACATGCCGGGATGGCACCTTAACTTAGGCCCTGGCCAATGGAGGGCTAAACTTTTACGTCAGATCCGCTATTTCGTCATGGCAACCCGCTATATTACACTCTAAAAAACGGGTGTTTAGCAGCAGGTTTGTAGTGTTCAATATCCAAGAACTCGTTGTGGTTTGGGCTTTGTGCCAGATTGTTATCATTACAGTGAAAAAGACGTATTGCTTTCTTTCCGTTTCCAAAGGACTGGCACTAGAAAAGGAAGTGGACGGAGCCAATTACGTAAATAAACAAATTTCACACATTTTTTAGTATGTTGATATTATTATGAGGACAATATTAGAAGGGAACTTAGAAAAGTAGGTGTAAACAAACAGTATGATTACTCATTTATTTGTGTATGATCTTGAACTACAACTACGGTATTTTAGGTGAGTCCAGGCAGACAAAACTGTAAAGGAATTGTCGGCAGTGAGGGGTCTCTCTGGGCAACTGCCCGGTTCGCCTGTACCTAGGGCCGCCACTGAGTCCACTTTATTTGTTCGAAATCCTACATACAAAATAAAGAAGAAAAAAAAACGATCCCAGCGGCCGGCGACCAAGGTGTGTAATCATTCCCACAAGCCGGAATGACACGCTCCATATACGCACCTTCCCAAATCATTCTATCAACTATGTGTGGTAAACTTTGTTGACGTATTACAACGATGAAATTTTGCACAGCGACGTAATTCCAGTGACAATACCATACTCCATGGTTACATTCATATACAAACCAATTTTGGTTTGGGACTTAGGTTGGATCCCACCGGCCGTCGACCATCTTGACCCAAGTGTTTCCATGGCTCTTCCTCAGTCCCACCAGGTAAATGCTGGGATGGCATCTTCCATATAGGCCCTGGTTGACACCTTCCCCGAGTGTTGTAGGTTGCATAAAAAAGCAGTTTTTCCGTCTGTCCAAGAATGTCGTTCAACGTTCATCAAAATATCCATTGCCGAACTCTTACAAGGATGAAATTTTTGCACAGCGACGTAAGTCGGGTTCCTTTGATATGCAGAAAAACCATACCTACCGTTAAGACTAAGAACACATTAGTTTTTTTTTGTTGGGGTGGGGGAGGGGGCAAGGGACGACTAACAAAAAGTATCGGAAATAAGTCGAACATCAGAATAATACATTTCTTCAACGTTTTGATGATCAATTTTGTGTATGGAAAACTGAATTAGGAAAGGGAGCGCGTCTCATGTTTTTCTTTTGATCGATGCATAAACGAATGAAAACTTTGAATAAGATGTGTCTTTGTCGTTGGATTTGCATCATCTTTGAATATGTTGCATTTGTCCATGCTGCAAACAGTGGGAATCATAGAAACTTGAAGTAACTTGAAAAACAAATTTCACCCGACTTGGACATCAGAGCCATTGACAGAAAAAAGTTCTCCTAAAAATGTCGCTTGACGGGAGTCGAGCCCGACATATCCGGTGTGAGAATGTTCCTCGGTGACTTTTCAACTTTGAATATTTTCTTCATTTGTGGTTCGATTTTCATCATTTTTGCATATGTTGCATTTCTCCATGCCACGACCATTTTGATCAAACGAAATTTGAAGAAAGTGAAAAAAAATTTTT
>JAGDQP010037720.1:831-18487 GCA_022664845.1 Lepisma saccharinum
GCTGGAAATCGAGGCGAAGTCCAATGACTTGGCGTCGAAATCACTTGCACTCCCGACTGATGGATACTTGGGACACCCGCTCGCCCAGTGTTGGCGAGACCAAAGGTCCGAAGAGCTCCCCAATGGCGCACTTCCCAGTCTCAACGAGATAGACCATCCACGAATCTGCCGTTAAGAACTAGGCGCTATCCAATGGTTCCGCCCCCTTTCCTCTGGGCCCAGGGGTCAATGCAAGTACATCCTGTCACATCCTTGGTCATTGCGCGGAGGCGCAACTCACAGCACAAGAGGAGATGAAATGATGATCCTATGTGGATGAAAATGAAATGAATGTGAATGTAACTCCTCTCTGCTGGTCCTCCTTTCAAGTAGCGTGGGTGTTTAAGCAGAAGCCAGCTGGACGATCGGGTCACCAATTCCCTACGCCGTTGTTGGCTGATTCCAACCAGCAGAAGCCGGCCGGACGATGGGGTCGCCAATTCCCTACGCCGTATACGAGCAGCGATGGTCTGCTGCTCGGGCTATGTGATGGTTTCATCACGTTGCGGGCCGTAGACCTGCGATGAGGTCGCCAATCCCCTACGCAAGTGGGAAGTAAAAATTCTCAACAGAGAAGCACTCTGGCCCTGCTGTTGGACTTCCCATAGGCAGCAACGATGTTGGCAGCTGCCAGGGCTGATTGCAGCCAGTAAAACTGACTGGGCGATGGGGTAGTAGTTTCTGAGTTGGAAGTTGTCGAGAGACGGACAGAATTGTTGAGTAAGGATTCACAGCACTTGGTGCTTAAGCCTGAAACGGATCGCCGCTATTAAAACATTTATTCTCCTAAATTGCTTTAACTAATCATTTTATTTGACTCCAAGTGTATTTTAAAGGATGAACTTCTTTATTTAGAAAAAAAATAAAGAAAATTAAATTTTGAATGAAAAACCTTTAATTAAGCTTGAACTTTTGCTTTTCTTGAAATACTAATTAATATTTGGTTCAGTATCATACTCAGATCCTCGATAAAGACGTTACACATTATATTTTTTCTTCACAACTGTAAAATACTTTTGTGTTAATGAATATTTAATATTGTTTTGATGATGATAAGCAAACCACTCACCAACGAACATTACAAAATTTTACAAATGATTTTCATTCATAATTTATCTACATTTTCGGCAAATTATACAGTATCTTTAGTAGCTTGTGGAGTGCTGTATTTAAAATTGGCAACATGACTCATATCGTCTTGAATCACACAAAAATTCTTAAACGATAGGACTTGGGTGGACTTGTGCAAGAAACCATTTGCCACAGTTGATTGACTCGCTGCCTTGCTAACAACACAAGCTGATAATCTGTGACGTAATGTTTCGCGTTGACGCCTACACGAAAGGCTCAAAGCTATTAGACCATTCAACAGTCAATTCCTGTATCTACATTGATATTATGATTAGGCACGAACCCCTGTAAACGCATTTAAACTTTTTATTTGTTAAATCGATTTTTATTTTTTATTATTATTTAGTTCTCATGTTTTAGTTTTGAATGAGCTTGTATACTTTTACGCGCATTTATCGTTTTATGTTTCCTTAATTTAGTAAACTACAAAACATAAATGAATATTGTGCACATGAGATTTCATTGAAATACCAAATTATACTTTATCAGTTACTAGCTGATTTACCCGCCCGTTGGTGCGGGGTGAATAAAATATGTTCGCAACAATCATTGGGACTGTCACCAATACTTACTTTTCCGTGGTGTACTAGGCCCCTAACTTTGGGATTTTGGGGGGCATGCGCCTCCTTTATCGTAACCGGACTTTCCGAGGACTGCGGCCCCATGGTGAAGATCTGCTACAGCTCTTACTACTGCTACTACTAGCAATGAATTGAATTGACTTTTATTTATGGCCTTTCGGCATCTAAGGCTCAGGCAGACAACTACTACTACCACTAATACTATTACTAATATTAATAATATAAATACTACTACTGGCTAATAATACTACAATGCCTTAAAACATTGAATATAAATATTTTTATTTACAACAATCCAAATTTAATTTTTGAAATTATAAACTATTTATTTATCTGTGATTCCGTTGTTGTTACCATAGCCATTGTAATTCAATGGAAAAATAGATGGCCATTTATCTCTGAAGATAATAATTTTAAAATAAAAAATATAACATCCTAGTTCGGTCTATTGTCTAATCATTGTCCAAAAATCATTGCAATCGGTGAGGCTGTTTTGGCGTGGTGCTCACGCACAGATACTAGCATTCAATTATATATATATATAGAGAGAGAGGTGACCAGAAGGTCCCTTTACACGTGCAATTATTTCATTGTAACTTTAATAACACTTACAGTTATTTGTTCAAAGTGTTCGTCTGAGCACCACCATTACCCCTACACACCTTGATACGCCTTCATGTTATCCTACTCATCCGCTTTAGCAGATACGGTGTCAAGCTAGAAGATCAGCGTCCACGTACCGCTTCTTCCTAAAAAAAACTTTGGTAAACTTTATTTTTATATGGGCCAGTTTAGTAACTTTGGACTTCGGCCCGTCACGATTTGCCTTTAGCTGTTAAGTGTTAAAATCCACACCCATGCCCCTGCCGGGACTCGAACCCGAGACCGTTGAGTCGATAGCCTACCGCCGCAGACTGCTCGACTACCCGGCCGGCACCGCTTCTTCCTGACGTATGATTTGATGATACAGCATTGGCTAGTGTTGTAAGGTCCGGACTTCGAAGCGGACAAGGATAAGGTGCTGGTGAATTTGGGGACCCACGTCCTATCCACTGGTCAGGGAACAGTTCATTCAGGCGTTCACGAACAGCAAGTGCGAAGTGGGTGGGAGCTCCATCGTGTTGGTAAACAACCGTGTCGATGATGCCCAAAATTCTGCAGCTGTGGAAGAAGCTAGTCATTAAACATCTCCAGATAAGTAACCTGGGTCACGGAACCCTTAAAGAAGTACGAACCAAAGATGTGTTCTTCAGTCATCCCAGCCCAATCCATGACGTGCGGATTGTTCTCAATTTCTTGGTAAAAATGTGGGTTTTCCTTTCCCATATGAAGATGTTCCTATCCCGCGAACTACGATAAATTGCACATTCACCACAGAAAAGAATACACTTCCGAGCAGGAATGGTGGCTTCCAGCAAGATCCTGCACGCTTCCTGCCGGTGGTTTAAGTCATCGTCCGTTAGTTCATTGATGGCCATTGACCGGAATGCTTGTAGCCCCAAGTCCATTTTCATGTGGAGTTGCATTGTGCTCCCTTTGATTCCAAGTTCTGGACCATGCTTTCTGGTCGACTTGCAGCGTGGCATTCGAAACACTTCCAAGGCGGAAGTTTTCTTCTTCCACGTGATCAAAGGCTGACGACTTGGTGGCTCCTTACCGAACCGTTCACGGAGCCTATCCGTCATCTGTGTCATATTTTCCTTGTTGTGCTTCCGTTCATGGACCCACACACTTGTTACTGAGCGCTCCTCCAAAGTGAGGTCGCTGGTATCTGCCATTGCTCTTAACCAAACACAAAGGCGAGACAATGAGCTGGTCAACGCACAGACTTCATTCTCCTCTCTGGGCAATCACGTGGCAGTTACGCGGCAATCACGTTGCAATTCACCTGAGGAGCACTGTTGCCACAATGATCGGGATGGGATGTTCAAATCTTAAATATCTTACCGTCTTACACTGTTACAGGCATTTAGTTCAGGTGTAAAGGGACTTTCTGGCCACATTGTATATTGACATTCGGTTCTAATCACATGAAAGAAGAAAAATGGAGGGGCTTAATTGTTTTATACACACAGGCTAATTCTCCCGATTACATGAGTTAACGAATACTATAGACAACTTGGCTGATATGCTGGTTCCAAGATGGCTAATCCTTGTATATCCATCTCTTTACTTTATGAATGTCATCATTATTCATGTTTATTCTTTTTAGGCTTTGGTAGCAGCCTTATATAAATGAATTTAATGCGTCAGTCAGTCTGTCAATCTCTTGACAACTTTCAACTCTGGAACTACTAGGTCTACGAAGGTGGTTGAGGTGTGGTTCGAAAAGTCTCGCCAAGATCAGTCTATGGTGCATAGATCACCTCGATAGGTTGGTCGACAACTTATAACTCAGCAACTATTAGAACTACGAGTGTGGTTGAGCTGTAGTTCGAAAGGTTTAAGCGAAACATTTACGACATAGATCATTCAAAGTGGACACTCGAAGTCTGGCGGTAGCATATATGCACAATCTTTCGACTAGTCCTCGCCTCACTTGTTGAACATTTATAACTTGGCTTTGTATGTTTCACAGCGAAGTATATCATCTTATGGCGGAGTATACAAGCGTGTTATACAAAATGAATAAAAATTCGCTCCCATGGAGTCCAGTCATGTTATTCCCTGATACATTCTGAGGCATAAACTCTTTCCAAAATTTTCCTACGATACATAGGTTTCGAGTAATTAAGAGGAGGTATAGTTAATGTGACTGTCCTGTAAAATGTATAGGTTTAACATTTGATAGACTAGAGGCGAAGCTCCCGGTAGTGTGACAGTAGATGTGGCTATAGACTACTGTCCTACAAAATCTCATATGAGGGTCTCAGCTGATTTATAATTACATATGAAGCAATTTGTAGACTGAAAAAGACTCTTTTCTTACCATCCAATATTGAACTAAGGTCTGAAAATTGGTAGGCAGGAAGCCCACAGTCTCCATGTTACGTAATTGGAGAAGTCTCGCTGATAGACCATTATTTGTTATACGATTTACATAGTTGTCAATCAACAAAATTTTCCCTTGAACTGACTCCAAAACATCCAAATGTTAAAAATTCAGATCGTAACCAAACTTTGTGTATTGATAGAGTATCTAACAAAAATCCTGCATTTTTTCTAGAACCTGCCCTTCAGTAGGAAATGTGTAAATGATAATTAATGAAGAGATCTGATGTGCGGAGAGTAGTAGAAGCATTCGTGGTTGTTATATTTGCTGGTTGTTATATTTACCGCTTCGTGTTATTGTCATCTGTTTCTTGGGCTGCTTATGAAGCATTATGTAAATCTTGTTGTTTGTGACTTGTTTTCATCGTGGTTATATTAACATACTGACCCAATGATCAACTTCGCATTACAGTATAAACGTTCCTTTCATCAGCTCTGGTGGAACAAAAGGTAGAGCGTTAGCTTACGGTAGGAAAGGTCCGGGGTTTAAGCCCTGCTCGCGATGTATTTTTCCTTTTTTTACCTTTATGTTGCATCTGTGCAAATGTTATATATTACAATATGCTTTTGACATGTAAAGTGAATGTTATTGTTATATAGCTTTTTGTTCTTCCATTTGTATTTTTCTTTTTGTAACGTTTATTTAAAATCTACTAATTTACCTAGAGCAAATGTGTTCACATAAAGAACAAACAATATGAAAATAAGAATAAAGAAACTGTTACATTACAATTACCGAATCATTAATAATAATTTCACGTCTACAATGCAATCCTTTATTTATTCCTATTCTCATACAGTTTCTGTTCTTCATGTGAACCCACAATAATTATTGTTCCAGATAATTTCTCAGATTTAAATAAATACAAAAATGAAAATATAAAAAGCTATAAAGAAAGTCCATTTATTTTACCTGTCGAAAGCATATTGTAGAATATAACTATTGCACAGGTGCTACGGAAAAAGTGAAAAAGAAATTCATGTCGCGACAGGACTCGAACAGTGGGCGTCTCACACTGCAAGCTAACGCTCAGATGGGATTAAAATAGTAAAAGCGGCGGAAGTTGTCATCATAAGACAGGTCACTTGGGTTCTTATGTAACACTTGCACTGTAATACAACGGTGAAAACAGCGATTGCAAGTTCCTAGCATGGTGCAGTAGTAGTGCTTACGAAATAAAAAACGCGTTCGAATCCCGGCGGGTTAAGATTTTTTTAAATATATTTTTATATGTTTATATTTGTTTATAATTGCTTCAGATGTTCCTGAAAGTTGGGATTTATATAAATAAACCAGAGCTGGATGCACACCGAGAGAAGCGAGGCGTGGAACGGGACATGGTGCGTCGGAAGTGAGTTGGGCGGTGTCAGCCGAATGGTGCGCAGCCCCCGGTTAGTGGTGGGCATACGTGAAAGTGCTGTTAACATTCTATTCCACATGTAAACTTTCTATTTGGTAGAAACGTCTTTACAAATAAAATTATTATTTTCTTATCCCCAATCCCTGTGCTAAACTGATGACTTCCGCCATTTTTAATCTTCCTGTCTAACGCTCTCTCTCTCTCTTGCTCCATCAGTGCTATCTGAACGACTATTTACAGTAATGCTTCTACTTTCTGTAGGTAATTAACTATCATTTTCTCCTTTCCTACTTAATGGCAGGTTCTAGAAAATATATTGTAGGATTTTTGTTAGATACCTTACTATAATCCATATACTAAGTTTGGTTACGATCTGAATTTTTAGCATCTGGATGTTTGGGTATGAGTATCCTAAGAACATTTTGCAGAGGGTAATCTTGTTTAGAATTAGCTAATCAGTAACAGTATTCTCAGTGGCTGCGAATTTCAACAACTTCTACTGCGATTGAGGGTATGGATAATTTTGATAATTTAACAAGAAAAATTAACAGAAGTCAAATTCTCATAAATTTCATATTTGAATGGTAAGCGGAAAAACAAGGAATGTCAAAAATGTTTTTCTGAGAAAACCCTATTTTATGTTGAAAACCTCGTAAGACAATGGTTTCGCCAATCGTTTTTATTTTCGCTTTTTCCATGGACAGTTCTACGTTTCAGTACGAATATTCCGAGGGGAAAGAAAAAAAATTCAATGTCAGGCGAACTAAAAGGGATGTATGATGAAATAGCATCCCAATTTCCTTCAAGTTAAGATCCTTTTACTGTAAACGTTATGAATGCGATTCTAAATTAGAAAACATTTTTCATTTTTTCATATGAAATATAAGATGATGGCTTGCATTCTGAAATCCGAGACAGCTGCAACCCCAAAACGCCTATTTTGTTATTTCATGGTTCCATATGGCGCTGAATTCGATTCAGGAATAGAAAAGAATTGATTTTAAGACTCTAGAATAGTGGCACTTCTAAAATGAAAACGGCGGAAGCCCTAAATGAATTTATTCAATAAAAATAATTACAGGCATTAAAGGCTACGATTAAACCTCGATAGCTGGCATTGATATATTTCTGAAGTTCAGGTTGATTGAATACAAGTTATTGAAAATGCAATAAGTAGCCATCACTATCTCAACTTCATTGTATCCTCCTCCTCTTGATTTATTCCTAAGTTCTAAAAGCTCATATTTTACTCCAATGCATTACTAACCACCAAAACTCTAGAATGTTGTCGAAATCTTTCTTTTAAAATTAGATTTCTTTACAAACTAAAGTGCATATCACGAATCTGAAATAGTATATTAAAAGAAATATTGCACATCGTGAAAGTAAATATTTAAATTTCTAACAAAAAAATAGACATTGAAGTACCAAATGAATTGACACGCCCACCCAGGTCCTCCTGTTGCCTTGATGACTGTGCGGTTCGCCTCGGCATGGATTTTGTCAGGTGTTTAAACTATGTCTACTGAATGGCAAGTAACAAAGAGATTTGTTGGAGAGTAGTGCATCTTAAGCGCGAATAGACTATTGGACTCCACATATTCTCAGAGACGTTGTAAAGTCCCACAGGCTGCTCCAACGAAAGTAGGTAGACTCATCAGCAAACCAGGGGCCCGCGGCACCCTGTTGCAAAAAAGGGGGCTTACCCAAACTCAACGTGGTCAAACCAACCCTGGAGACAAGCCGACATTACGCCACAGGAGAGGGCACAAAAGAAAAGAAAAATCATTATCGGACCTGAAGGGAGGGAGGGTACCTACATATCAGCACCCTGTTTCAGCCACATCAAAGACAGAACACAGTAGTCTAGTACACAAAGCACGCATGTAAGCAGCCCGAAAAAAGTGCCCAAACGCAGAAAGTTGGCAAAAACAGAAATCTATAAAAACGAAAACGAAGGGGGACGCAAGCGAGAACATCCCGCTGGAAAGCAGAGCACAAAAGCTACTTTAATGACCTAACGCAACCAGACCCCTAAAATAGTACAAGGCTCAACACAGCCGCGCACTAGTTAATATTTAACATCAAAATTTGGAAGCACAGAACTAATTTGACTATTTTCTAAAAATTGGTAAAGCATTGGATCAAATATCAAACGTTAACTTCATCTGCAATTACTTTCTCACATATAAGTAAATTAACACTTCGTGGACTGAAATGTTGAAAGGCTAAGAACCTTTCCAGTAATACCACAGTGATGGTAATCTACATACATCATAATGAAACCCCTGGCACAAGAAATATCTGGTAAAAATGTAATTTATATTTACTTAAAAATGACAATCGCAAGGCAAAAGACTGATTGTTCAATTTTCTTGAAAAAAAGTTTCGGAAGAGATTCTCTTGAACATCAAAATGAGCATTCAAGATGCTGTCAATTTCACATAACAAAAGGGTAAATTAATTATATGCAGAAAAGCTCTGTCCAAGAATAGAGAATATGTGTCACATACTTTTTTTCAAAAAGAAATAAGTTACTTTTATACTCCAAAATGTGGTAGACATTCTCTAGTTCAGCCCATTTAAATCAAAATTTCCACAATTACTGAAGAATAACATTTCTTTCAACGAAAATTTTTTTATTTACATTTTAGCTACTGGGAAACAGTTTGATATTTTCAAAACGGTGCTAAAATATTTCGTATGTAATTTTTATTTTTAAACTTCATTCAGCGTAACCTTCAATACTGATAATACAAACATGGTCTACTAGGATTGGATTAGGTATTAATTTACAATACGAGTTTCCATGAGCGAGCTGACTTACGGTTTGCATACGTAACGAAGAAGCTTTAAACTTTGCAAAATACCAAAATAAGACATAGGGAAAACGCTGAATCTCACGGTTAACAAAAACAGATATGTTGTAGAAATTTGGTGCAATTTTTCCATATACCAGTTTTCGGAAGAGCAAACAAAAATGATAAATGGGAAAATAACGTGCATTCTGGAATGTAGCAACAACTATAGTGCAAGTTAAAATATTCAACGTATTTGAACCAAAATTTTAATGTGCTGAAATTCAGTTATCTGAACGTAGGTGAAACAGACTCGGGTTTCTGGGAGAGAAAGAGGAATTTCAACACATTAAAGATACATACCTGAATTTAGATAACCGAACCCCGATGCCTATCAAATGAAGCAGATATTTTTACGGTGCACATCACTTGACAGAAAAACCACACCAATTTAATATGAAGAAAACACTAAATTATTTGCATACACACAGAAAATGGGGTATCAACCACACTGTAATTATATTTTTATTTATTTCAGAAAAAACTAAGAAAAACCACTGAACACAACATTTACCACAACAAATCACATCACACACTTATGAACACCACTTCACACAAACAATCATAAAGATGCTTCGTTCGTCCACTCCCGGTCAAGGCCAATATGGAGGGTGTAAGACCCCAAACTGCAGCATTCGATTCACAGATTCTTTTATAAAAATATAGAGAAACAGCTCCCAAAAGTTATTATTTACTAGTCGATGCTGCTCTATATATTAATAAACTTTCCGGACAATTGCTGCATTATCGTATTGCTTTTATATAACTTTCGGAGGCAGCGTAAATTTTGAACAGCCTTTCCTACTCGACGACCATGTGTTAACTACGACTCAACCAATCAGAGAAGAGAATCAAATCAGACCACCCGGAGCGAAAAAGGGTGTGGCTTGCCACCAAAATTTCAACGAAAAAAATCAGATCTTTTTGTTTGTTTCTGAAGATTTTCAACGAAAGAAAAAATATTGAAGAAAATAATGAAATAAAATAAGCAAAGAAATGTTCAGTAATAAAATGAAGAAACAACAAAGATAAAAATCCCGCCAAACAACAATGAAAGGGATGTTCTGTATGGCTAATCTTCATTGTCATCTGGACAAATAAAACTCTTTCAAGAAAGCTGAAGACGAGAAATATCGCCGACAAAGCACGAACAATAAAGAAAAAAGAGGCAAAAAAGAGGAGAGGTAAGATATTTTGCGACCAAGCGGAAATGGGTCGCTACAACGTCCTAATGGATTAAAGTTCACACAATTTACAAGTGCTCTTAAATTAATTTTAATTACGCTTTCGTGTTGTGCATCTGTACAAAGAAATTTGTTTTCGTAGAACAGGCAAAAGACTCTTGTGGTGATTGCAGGTATTTTCCTTTATTTCTCGCAGTAACCGATATTAACAACTATGTTATTTGGAAATCCCTCTACTATCTTATAAGATTAGTACTGCAATCATACTTTTAATTAATCTATTTACATTTAAAACAATAACTCAAATTAGTGCTCACTATTTAGACTGTTGGAAAAGTTACTTCATATATCCTGTAATGTTTAAGATAAATGTCAGTATTTACCGTTATTGGCAGACAACCATCGAGAAACACCGAGTAGTTTCTTTTACCTTATTGGAAGGTCTCAGTTTTCAGTTTCGCTGTGATTTGCGCACACGCGCAGAAATGTAAGAGGTCTTTCTTACCGTCACAACAAGTCTAATCCTGGTCAAGTATTTGCTACCGCCATGTTGATCGCTTACATCACAGAAATATAATAACCTTCTAATGTTTTACAGTTAATTTTTCCTTCATTTTTATTCCTATTTTACTACAACGCATGAAGTACTCAGTCTGGTTTTTAAAAAAACTCGTAAAAAGACTCTCTTCCACTTCAGCCATCCAGAACTATAACGAAAACAAATTGCTGAAGTGGAATATAGAAATTGCACTAGTTATATTTGTAACGTAAACATACTTATCCTTGCGTAAAATATTTATTTCTAAATTAGAACTTTTGCATTCTAATAAAATTATAATAATAACAGAATAATCTAGAGACCTGTAGGCATTTTACACTTTTACCTTTCGAAAACTAAATCAAGTGTTAGACAATAATATTATAAATAAGATGAAAGTAGCATTTATACATATAACGTTCTAATTCATGTTGGGAACTGGAATCGTGATGTGCATGACTAGTTTTAATATGGGTTGGGTTTACATATTGGGAATGTAAGTGCTCTCGAGCACATGCATTCATAGGATCTGTTGCTAAACCTTACATGAGAATACAGTTTTAAGCAAATAGTTACTGTTTTTGATTTAATACACAACACTTACGTTCCTGAGTGTCTACTGGTAATGTAGAAAAGACTATTCTATAAGCAATGCGAGTATATAAAAAAGATAAGTACATTCGGAAACTACAAAAATTAATAACCTCGTTTTATATTAGAAAGTATAAAGAAAAGTAATTTAGGGATAGGAGGAAATTCGAACTGAGGACCTTTATACCACATGTCCAAAGTCTAACCACTACAACATGAGGACGTTGTGATATAATGTCTTGATAAGCATTCATTGACTCATCGATTATTTGACAGTCTTTACTTCGAAAGTTAAATGAGATTTTATAACATTTTTCGCTCCAGTTTGGGGAATATAATAGTTTCTATCACATGATTATACAGCGCATGCATTGTATCTCTAACCTTTGTTTGCTTAATGTTTCATTTGAGTCAACACTTCTCTATTTTCAGTTTCAGATAGTTAAAAATATGGGCTGTTTCGGCGAGCGAAAACAATTTCCCTTTTTTCCCTCTAAATTTCCCTGCGAATTTTCCTATGTTGTCAAATTTCTGACTTTTTGACTTAGAAATTTCTCGACTATTTCTCAATTTTTAATATTTTCTTTCTAGTTTTCGTTATTTATTGATATTTCTGTGACAAAATTTCAGGAAATATTCATTTTTACATAGTTTACAAGTATAAGAATTAAGCGAACGTAAAAGACTAAAGAGAAAAATATTATTTGTCAAAAAGTGTGAAATAAAGACATGCGAAAAAAAATTTTGAGCATGAGTGTACGTACATCATCCTTTAGAGTTTTCCAAAAAACATATTTTTATGGTTTTCTCGGTACGTTTCATCCCAAAATGTCCAATCTGATTGTGATATGTCCTTAAAATTCTGTTAACTAAGTTCTTCGTTATTTATAGCTTCCAATTCCTCTCTTTATTGCATTTGGTAACAATTATATTATCCTTTCATTTATAATGTCTACCTTCTATATTTATTTCATTATCTTTATTTAAAGCTTATAATATTCCTTCTAGTTCTATATCACCATCGTATTTTATATGCAAATCCTCCACTTCTAAGTTGTACACATCCACATAATTTTCTTGCATTTGCACGGGGCTCGACTTAGCGCATCAGCTATTTGGTTATTCTGCGTGACTTCATAATCATATTCTTGCATACGAATAGCCCATCTATAAATTCTTTGGTTCCAGTGCTTCTCGTCATTCAGGAATCTTAAGCATTTATGGTCACTATATATATATGGAAATGTATTCTTTTAAAAAATTGTGATAATTTTTCTATTGTAAAGATAATGGCTAACAGTTCCCGCTCCGTAACAGAATATTTTCGTTCGGAGGGTTTCAATGAACGACTCACATATTGAAGTATATCATTTTCCTCTATTTCCCTGACCTATATACCCAGCAACACAGATTGAAGAGGCATATGTCACAATGTAGTAAGGCTTTTTAAAGTCAGGTTGATATAACGCTGGTTTTGATGTTAACTTTACCTTCATAAGTTGGAAAGCTTCCTCGTGGTCTTGTTTCCACTGCCACTTAACATCATTTCTCAAGATATTGTAAAAAGGTGACATTATAAAAAGGTTACAGTGAGGTATGAATTTTTGCCGCCAGTAGCAAATACCTATCCATCGCCGAAGTTGTTTTCTGCTCGCTGGCCTTCGATAATTTAATATTGCCTCATTTTTCGTATCTTCAACCCTTAAATCCTGTCCTGTTATATGATGACCTAAGAAACTAATTTTTTTCAGTTTGAAATGACACTTCTTCAGCTTGACAGTTAATCCATGTTGTTGCAATGTACGAGGAATAATCTCTGTACGACACAAGGGATCGTCAAAAGTTTCTGAAAAACAACACAGATCGTCGACATTTTCAGGTACCTTTGACTGTGAAAAGCAAATCCGTTTTATATATATATCGCTTTCCGTTTTTCCAATTACCAGTTCCAATTCACAAGACTGCCATATGGATTGATCAGAGCGGTATCCGTGTTCATTCACATGATGAACAACATGTTTAGAATTGACACTGCGGGATTGGCTTAAAGTATATATGCCAATGATAAATCTAGATTTGTAAAATAATTTGAACCAGAGTAATTTATGGCGTCAACCTGATTTTGGGACATTACAGACTTATTCAAAACTCTCAAGTCCAGAACAGGGCGAACACTGCCATCGGGTTTATCCACCACGTGTAAGGTATTACTGTGCGGGCTATTGCACTTTTCTATAATACCCCATTCTTCCAACTTGGATATTTCATGTTTCGCACCTTCCTTTTTGCATAAGGAATAGGGTATTGCTTCGAGTTAGTAACTACATCCCTACTCTTAAGTTCAACATTATATTTAAAATTTGTATTTCCCTGGTCTTCATCAAATATACACTGATATTTCAAAAGTAATTTCAAACGTTTTTCTTTCTGTAGGCTGTTCAAACTGTCAACAGAATTCACTTTATCTTCAATTTGTTTTCGGCTACCAACAGTGTCTGAAAGATTGGGTGGTTAAACTTACATCGTCCTTTTCTATGGAATTCCCTTGAACATACATAAAGAATGGCGAGCCGGGTCTGTCTCCCACCCGTTAAGTTTAAAGGTACGTTATGAGAGTTTACAGGCCCACTGTCCATTATAGGTGGCTCTGGTACGCGGCGATCATTTGTTCTATCCATGTTAGCCGGGCTTGCATTAACAGTAGTTTGATTATTTATATGGCTCATGGAGTTACCGGAAAGCTGCCTTTCCCTCTGCTCATTTACGAACAATGCATTCAGTCGATCTCTCCGACTATCATTACTCATATTATAAAAACTACTGTCACGAAAGTTTCTATTGACCCTATTTCTGTTATAACTTCTGCCACCTGAACGGCTATCATAATTATCATCATTATAATTTATCCGTGATGCATTCTAGTTACAGCATCCATTCCGTTTATCATTATCATTACTCCTGTTCTTAGGTTTTTCACTGTGATCAGCATTTATGCTATCTATACGTCGAATACAAGACATAAAACTCCCCATATCATTTCTATGAAATATGACAAGTTCAGTTAGCATAGTCCTAGGTCAATCAAACTCTCAATAAGTTCTTTGTCTGATATCTGGTCATCAATATTCCAGAGCTTATCAATGAGAATGTAAATTTGTTTCTCATAACCTCTAATATTGAACCAATCAATTCTAGTCCATTTTAATGCTTTCTTCTTTTCTTTAATTTTGTCTTTACTAGCGTAATTTGCCAAGAAAGAAAGTATAAACTCCTTATACGACTTTATACGTGATAAATTCTGCCTAAAGCATCCCCTTGCACGTCCTTGCATGGCAGTATAAAGAATATTTATTCGTCCTATTTGTGGTGACTCCCTCTCTCTTATTAAAGCTCTTACAATCCTATTCGGTATATAGGTCTGTCTGTCTCGATTACATTACGCTTTGTTATCCCTGAACTGCTCTATATACAGAATTACCGAGGTTACTGACAATAATTGTCTCTCTTTCTACTGGTCAACATCCCGGAATTAGGAACCCAACGGAGGCCCCATTTCTGGCCACGTTTCTTCTCTCTAAGACCATCGAATCCAATTCATTAAATTATTTTATCTTTATTTTATTCGATCGCCAGGCCTAATTAGGCCAATAAATAATTAATATGATATTAGACTAATGAGAAAATCTAAGGAGAAATGAGGTACTTATAATCCATAAATATAATATTCAAAATAAACATTCGTTTAGGATTAAAATATGGAATAATATAACTGAATAATAAATGTCTGATCAGTCAATAAAATAAACAATATAAAAAGGTATAGAAAATACACAACGATTCTGGGATCTGGATTGTTTCACTTAACTTTCATTTCACGAGATTCAAATTATCGGATGTCCAGTCATCTGAACGAGAACACGCTTTTGTAAGAGATAAAAAAGTAATAATAATGTAATGTAAAACTTCACTTCACGATTGCTACTAAACTTCCTCATTCCTTTGTTTCGCTTCGCTAGTTGCTCTCACAGACAACTCACAGGTATCTCTCCGCTTCCCACCGAGCGAATGTAGAGTGCGTACTTTGAATCGAAGCCGATTCAGTGGTACATTTCCCTTCTCTGCTTACCTATACCTTGGGAATCTTTTCACTTTTTCACCTCTCTGATCCCCTACAAATTTCTCGCATTAGCTCCCTTGAACTATTACATTTACCGGACTACCAGAGCTTCTTTTAATGGGATCCACATCAAACCACCGATGCGGCCTCCCCTCTGTGCTCTCATCTTTCCCTTCGTACTTAAATCTCGTTGCTTACCACGTTTCTGCACAGCGAACATTATTTCAGCGGCGGGAGATACTGCTATCCTGAAGCCAGAATATCAGCACTCTCATACTTAATTCAACCTTATTAGCTTGTATAAACCTCTATCAGAAACTAAGCTTATTGTCCGCGTCTCGAGATATTTTGTTTCCCAGATGCACTTTATGATTACTCGCATTACAAAACTCGTGACCAATCACAAATTCTTACTCGGGAGTAAAAATACACACAGAAGCGCCATCTCAAGTTACATTTGAAGTCTTACCTTAGCCATAAAGTTGACGAAGCCCTTCAAATCATTAATTTTTGCTTCATGTGATTCATTAATTTTAATTTCCACAAGAAATATCTTACACACATCCTCCCCGAGAAGGTACGAACCCGGGCCCTCCGATCGGCCGGATTTCAAGCCATATAGCTTTCTTTACATATCTCTGTCCCTTTTCTAAAGCAGCTCACGCGACACGCTACCGTCAGGCAACCGATCCCGAATCCAACTCCCTCGCAAGCGGCGCCAAATCTTTCTCTTGCCTCTTGTTCATGAGGAGCTTTCTACAACACTTTATTGTCCTTTTAAAATATTTCCAACGGAATAAGCATGAGAAGCCCTGTTTTGCTGTTCTCGGCTCTCAATGACCCAGGCTTCCTCCGCTTCTTAACAAAGGCTCCATTGTGAGGCCGGCTAGAAATAAATCGGTCCCCTCTACCACATTTACCAACAAGTCCTCTTCGGATCTCTTTTTTCGCTTCGTTTAGAACACTCATGTCTCTGTACTACGAAAATATAATGTCTTTTTCGTTTCTATAAAACATACGATTTTCCAGATCCCATATAAGAAAGTGAATTATAACATATTTAAGCTAAAAATAAAATAATAATATTAACACAAATAAAAATATTATTACACACATATATTGAAATTTCTCGTATCAAATTATGTGACGATTTCCGCTTGTTCGATTTTAACAAGGTACACCCAGTACCAGAAAATTCGTCACATATTTCATCAAACCTTAAGCAGCCAATATACGTCATAAGTTCACTCAAGTAATTTACAGGACTACATTCATCGACATACCGCTTGCATTTTGGTATATCTTGAAGTTCCTTTGGAGAAGGATCCTTGACATTAACAGTTCTTATTTGCCTTAATAAACTAACCAAGTACTCATTTTCCCACGAGGGAGGGCTACTATTATTTACATCAATGTTTTCTTCTATATTAGATGTAATATCAGCAGTCTTATTACGATAAGACATCCTATCTTGTCTATTCATTTCTGACATTATTTCTTGACGTCCAAGTTCACAATATGCATGGTTCTCCAGATCCTCAACTCTATCTTTTAAACTCTGGATGTCGCTGGTATTATAATCTTGATTCGAAACAACTCCCAACTGTACATTTGTATTCTCTAAATTTCCATTTAACTTTGTAACTTCGATCCGTTGTTTCTCAGCTATCTGCAAACACTCATTCCTGTTAGCTTCAATCTTCGACTGCAATGACTGCAAAATAGCATCCATTTTGACATCCAATTCAGCTTTTCGTTTCTCTTTTATTTCTCTCTCTTCCTTTTCTTTTTCTTCTTTTTTCTCTCTCTTAAGAAAATCCATAATCATATTCAGCATAGAAGGCATTCCCTGTTCAATCTGCTAACACTTCATTGAACTTAGTCGAAATCTCATGTGAATCCTGCTGTCGACGCGTGACGCTCCTCGTAGTATGTGGAGGCATTGCATTCCCAGAGATGTAAATAATCGTTCTTCATCGTTCTTCCGCTCTACGTCATCCATATTTACTGTTATATCGAGCCCCGAAGTTGGTTCGCCAATATGAAATGGTTAGGGATATCAACAATAATATATTATCATCTACATATCGAGCTTTTAGTAATCTGTCTTCAATGCCTTGGTTCGCTTCATAAATGATCTCAGGGAATCCGTCGGCGAATAGAAGAGTAATAATAAGATGCCCTTTGTTACCCAGGATTTACTACAGCGCTTGGGCGGGACGACACTTATTATGATAATGATAGCCTAAGGTGTTGCACCTCAGA
>JAGDQP010037721.1:0-18486 GCA_022664845.1 Lepisma saccharinum
TAGGCATCTTTGGCTCAGACCGAGAAAACTTACATAATGCTTCAAAACTTTGTCAGAAGCAGTCCCATTGCGGATTATTTTCTAAATATATGTTTTGAGCATGAACTAGCATTTTAACTAATTCATTGATCATAAAATGTTGTTATAAACTCCGTAATAGTTAAAAAAAAAGTTCTTTCCAAAGTAGCACGAAATATTAAAAAAAACGTTTTTTCCTGTTTTTTTTCCGGCGTTCAATTTTTTTCGTTTTTTGAAAACACTATTCTGATATAATCTGTTCACGCAGTACCTGTGTGGAAGATATATCAAAGATGTAGTGAAATTCAGCAAAATATGGAATTTGGAAGCATTTATTCTTGATAAATTTAAAAAAAATTACTATGTTTGCTTTTGTAAAAACAAAAAAATTCAGTTATTATTTGAAGAAGTATATTAGATGAGATGTATTATAAAGACTATTATGAGAATTATATTAATAAGTGTTTTGAACCTTTCGCTCCAATATTGAACTGTAGTCAAAAGAAAGAAGAATGTTTTCCCTTTGTTGCATAGTTCGACTATATTCCACATTATTAAATTTTATTCCTACTCTGCTGTGATAAATGACGTGATTAACAAATATTGTGTAGTGTTCTCTCTGTAAAGAAGTACCACACAGAGCTATCATCTAGAGGCAAATTTTGGAAATTCAGGCTAGTTTATATTAAAGTTCCGAAAAATACACTATATCTGCGCACATACATGTCATTGTCATAGTCGTATGAGATTGGTGTCATTAAAGAACTTATTTCAATACGAAAACTATTAGTTATAAATTGCAAGCGTGTGGAAATTAGGGTAGGACCTATGAATACATCTGTTATAAAAAAAAATAATTTTCTTGCATTACGTAGAATTTCTTCTCACTGATGAATGCAGTCACTCGATTGTAACGAAACTTAACTTAGGACAATTATTATGTATAAAAGAAAGTTTTCTTTAAATATTTGTTTTCACGATGAGTATAGTTAAAGGGGTCAAATTCGCAAAATTCGATTTCTTGTAGGAAATAATCCAAACATTATACTTTTCTATTCGGGGTATCACCCCTCCAAATCATCAAGCACACACCCAAAACTTTACGATTTTTTACTATTAAAAATCTATAGAAAACTTGCAAAATTCTATTTATATCTCGTAACTTTGGCTTTCCCCCACTGAAACTGAAAATCCTGGCAGAATCCATGGTTTCACTGTTCTTGCCTTATCACTATTATTAGTAACAGAGTCACTCGAAGTAACCACTTAAGACGTTATGTTAATATTCCTCTCCTATGATTGACTGAGAGCTGAAACTTCATGAAATATTGTGCTCGGTATAGTCACATTAGTATTAACTTAGGTTTTCTAATTTATTTATCGAAGTTCCACCACATGAATATTGAGATCGATATTAGAATACTTAGCCCATGAAAATACTCTTATAGCCAACACATGCATCGATTTCATTCTTAGGCCGTTCAAAATAACATAAAATTCGCACATATATCTATATATTGAAGCAGAGACGAAAAAGACAAATACATAACAAAATAGATGCGAGATAGTGGTGAAAAATTGTGCACTTTTTAATAAAAGCATGTAATTTGGCATGATGAATGGGCATACCTTAAAGGTCATTTTAAGATATTGAGTCACTTTGAAATTAATGTAGGAGTCCCGAAAATCCAAAATGGCGTCCAAGATTTAATAATTACTGATTTTAGTATTTGAGTGATTTTCAGATTTTCAGCACCGAACACAAAACTAAAAAAAAGAAAAGCACAGAGCGCGCCAATTGAAGAATTTATAAAGTTACTGTTTTCTGAAAACGCCACCCATGCTTCTCGTTTTAGTCATGCATAAACAAAACTATTTTTTTTTTAATTTTTAGTACGAATTGTTTAAGAAAAGTATGTCTTCAGAAAGTTGTTTTTAATTATTTTTATTTTCATAGAAGCCAGAAATTTGGCATGATAACTAGACATACTTGTAACGTCATTTTAAAATATTAAAGCACTTTGAAATTGATGGAGGAGTCCCAAGAATCCGAAATGGCGTCCGAGATTGCATAACACACCGAAGTACTAGAATTGTGGTCCATGTTGTCATATGCGTTCGAGCACTTCCATGTTCTGATCACTGCTCTGGATTAGTTGTTTTATCCTTTTCCTGCCTCTCGACCTCGCGCAAGCATTTTATCAGCTTATCCCATAAGTAATGTCGTATTATCGCACCGTGAAGGAAAGAACGATAATCCACCTGCAACACTACCGTTTGTAAGGTAAATAGTCTCCATCGGACTCCACAATACTCTACCACCTGTAAACCAGTTGTTAAATCCCCCGCTAAAAGAAGTCACCGGTTTCAGAGGCAAAGAACTGGGTCACTTTTCGTCGCACATCATCCTGATTTTGCAGTGTTTTCGCGGAAACATGTTTTTTCAGCCTGCAAAAAAAGACAGTAGTCTGTTGGTGCAAGATCTAGTAAAAACGCTGGGTAGGTGACTTTCTCACGGGCATCTTCGATCTTAACACAGGTCCTTCTTGCAGTGTGTGGGCGTGCGTTATCATCGTGGATGAACACGCCATTGCGATTAACCGGAGTAGGGCATTTCTCCAACAATGCAGTCCGGAGGCCTTCAAGCCGCTGACAGTAGACATCTGCACTGATGATCTGGTTATGTGGCAAGAGCTCAAAATGGATTATACCACGTATATCCCACGAAACACTCAACGTCACTTTGCAGGGGTGGATTTCGTGTTTTATCACAGTTCCTGCGCCCCCCTTTAGGTACCCGCTGCCGTTTGTGGGTAATGCTATAGTAGAGGACCCACGTTTCATCCCCTGCCACTATTCTGTCCAGAAATGGCTCACGTCCGTGACGGTTGAGCAGGGAACTGCACATGTCAACTCGCTGCTGCTTCTGCTTAGAGGTTAACGCATGGGGTACGAACATGGTACGAATACTAGATACTCCAATATCCAAATTCGTTTTAGTTTCATTAACCCACCACACTTCAATGAAGTGTAGTTTTTAATAAAGACACTTTAATTTATGGCCACCATCTTGGATTTCAAAGATGCTTGGGTAAATTAAAGCTGGTGAATGAATATATTTCAATGGTCCGAAATTCATGTTGAGGAGGTCAGCATCCGAATACAACTAAATCTAACCATAAAGATATTTGAATTAATGGACGCCATCTTGGATTTAAAGAGCCCTTGAGTTAAATTAGTATTGATAAATATCCTTGATTCGAAATTGAGATTCAGAAAGTTACAACCTGAAAATATGTGAACAAGAAAGTTAATCAAGTCTAGTAATAAACAAAGACATTTGAATAAATGGCCGCCATCTTGGAATTAACCGTTCACGTTTTACTATTAGTTAAAAGGGGCTAATGATAGAAGGATCTTAATTTTCGTTCAGAACCATAAAATACACTTATATAAATAATATGGAAATCACTCAAATACTATGATAAATAATTATTTTTTATTTTGTGCGCCATTTTGGAATTTTGGAACTCATTCATCAATTTCAAAGTGCCTTAATATCTTAAAATGACCTTCTAGGTATGCCCATTCATTATGCCAAATGTCATGTTTTTATGAACAAAAATGCACAATTCTATGAAATTTTGGCGCTAATCGGCCCCACTAAAACTACTTTTCTCTATAACATTATAGTCGCTAATAAAAAGGGAGGTTAGATGTCATATTACGAAACGGAAATCATTGTGACAACAAGCACTTTAGCTAAAAAAAACACACTAACGAACACTTGCGAATTGGAGCAACTATTATGTTGCTTGGGATTCAGAATTACTTATGAGACGCAAAGTATTTTGAACTCGAAAAGATACACAAATTGTTCCCGCAGATAATTTCACATACAGTTAAGAATCTCTCAACTCTACACACAAGAGAAAAAGAGAATGTATTGACAAAATTTCAGAGGTTTGGTTTTCGATCCCCAGTGGTGATACTGCCATATACTAAGCGCTTATCATCACTGAATTCATTACTACTTGAATTGATATTATAATTAGACAGGAAATTAAAACTAAAGTTAATCCCCTCGTGCAATCAATAAATAAGTTCATAGCAAAAGGCTTTTGGTCGACAGGAAGTGAAATGTTGACATTTTAAACCCTTCCGATACTTAACGTTCTGGAGACACATTTAACCAAAATTTCTTTAACCATTTAACCAATTCTCATACTTTATATGAAGTGGATAATAACAACTAAGACACCTAGATATCGCTACAGGCACATTTACTTGGTATTTACTTTGTAAATTTTATTCTCTAAAAAATACACTGAGTTTAGATGTAGTTTCGATTTAACATTATAGTAAACCTTGGGGAATTTGTACATATGAAAGTTTGTTTTGTAGATAAAACATTTAACATTAAAAACTGTCTCGAAAACAATGGGGGAGCTATAAGGTATGTATCACTATTCGTTAAATGTTATTTATTATTATTTCTGTCATACGGTTTTATTTTGCTTTTGTTTAGATGATACATTTCTGCCTCTAAATCAGTCGGTGTTTAGAAATTTAGTGCGGCAGCTTAGTACAAAATTGTGCATTCTATAGGTTAAAGCATGAAATTTGGTATAAATGTAAATTATAACAATTTAATTATTTTTCATACAACTTTGGGATTTCGAAATCGGCGGGACTCGTACTTCTCGTTACAGTGAAATGTACTAATAAATCAGACAGTAACGCAAACAAGTTTCACAGGCAAATAAATACAAACACATTTGTCAATTCCCGAAACTAAAAAAGAGGACCAAAAGCACTCTGTAATTTCACTACATCAGAAAGGCTCTATTAGGACCACCGGGCTCTTATCGTCATATGCCCTTAATACTGACCGAGACATGTCGACATTGCTATGTCAACGGCCACCATATTGTTTCCTAAGCACTCAAATCGCTCAAGGGTATAAAACGTATACCCGTCAGATTCGGTTTCGGTGCACTTTTTTCATAATGAAAACATAAAAATATATTGTATTCACCAAAAGTTTGGGGTCAGGAGAAAAAAAGCTCACTTGGGCCCCGGACTAGTAAGTTGAAAGATAATATATAATAATATGAGAAAATAAGAATTTTTACATTGAGATCTAAAATCAATTGGAAAGCAAACTGCCAACGGTTTAGTAACACTTAAGAGATGGCACTGGAGGAGATTAATAACACTTACATAAATAAATACAGAATGATTACACTTTACACATCTGAATACAATTTTATGTTACTCTTTAAAGCAGCGCATGGGCATTTTAAAACTGAAAATACTGACATCAAAAGTCGAAGTTAAATTTAAAATATTACAACTTCTTGCTAGTATCCTTCCTCCAATATTTCTTCTATAGCATGACTTAATGAAAAGCTCAAGTGAATATGTGTTATGCTTATGGAACTGAGACGTTATTAATTGCACAAAAGAAAGATAATTGGATCATCATAAAACTGAATTTCATAACAATGTCTCAGGTCTCCTACGGTATACCAGTAAATATTTATAGAGTTCGTAAAGAATCTATTCATTTTTCGGGTTTATACTATTTTTCTGAAGCTTCATCAATAAATATAAACGAGTTTCTACATTACCATTTACCTAAGAATGATTTATCAATAGTACTCTAATAAAAGATATTTGAATATAGATATTCTGACGTTGACAAGAAAATACAGAAATGTATTTTCTTAAGCCTTTCGATCATTCCCTAACGGAGAAAATCATATCAGATAAAAAAAAATAATTACGATTAGTTTATGGTCCTAGACTTTTGGTCCGCTTGCTGGACTATATAAATTTAATTAGAGACTTAAATATGCTATGTAGTGGCATCTTTCACATCGAAACTGACACTGGTGTGTACTGGAGCTTTAGTAAAATATAGAACGAATTAACATAACGAACAGACTCTAGTTTTAGGTACCTTTCTTCCATTCGTCTGGTGAGACTAAGTACAAAAAAAACATGCTTACGATGCCGTGATTCGAACTTGAGCCTCGTTCCTAATACTCAACCGGAATGAAGTATGTTAATTAGTAAACTGCTAGCTGAATCATCGGTTTAATTAGACATGTTTTCCCAGTTTTTTCTGTCATACGATGCAAATGCCGGGAAAGTACCCGCTAAGCAGACCTTCACCGACTATTCTTCAACATCCTTCCCTTTACCATCACCCAGCCTGTACCTGAGGTACCTAAAGGCTATAAATAAATTCAAAGTCGTCTTAATTTATCTGATAACTGTTCTGAGATGCATTTGTGATATCACTTCATGGAGTCAAAATTGCATTACTTTTTTCTTGAAAGCTTTTCTTCAGTGCTACAAAAAACGTATTGTTTGAACAAGTTTTCTTTCTATTAACCTACACATAGTTTCTTAAAGAGATTTGATAGGGCTATTCAGTCTCAGCAACTTAAAATTCCCCATCTATCATATTTCATGTACAATTACGACATCCTGCTAACGAAAATTTGAAAAGGAAAGTGAAATTGGAAGAAAGAAAAAAAACAAGAAAAGGTTGTTATCTTTCTGAGCTACAGTACCCCCGTTTCTCACTTTTACCTTTTAGAGTTTTTTTTTTCTCTTTGTTTTCATCTTAAAGGCAAAATGCATCCAGCTTTTAAGTCTTCTTTTCTGTTTCTTCGTGGCCTTTCGTAGCGTATATCCATTTCGGTACATTCCGCGACACTTCCTACAGAAAAGAATACCCTTAGGAAAGCCTCCATTATGGAGCTCGTCTGTCACACGCGTCAGTGAAATGGATAGTAGATCTTTCTAATGCTACATCCAACTACTAAATAGAAAACCGTTGTAGTTGCAAGAACTCCTTGGCGGCTTGAAAGTCCATAAAGGACCTTGGCGTGCCACACGGCTTCCTTTCTACAAGAGTCGCGGCCAGCGCAACGACAAAGCTTGTATCTGGTCACTCGAGACCACAGAGGGTTACTTTCTTATTTTTACAAATTGGCATAGTGTTAATGATTCAAACACCGAAATTTATACCCTTACTCGGGAATCGAACCCAAGACCGCTTGCACCGAAAACTAGAGCGTTAATCAGTCGGATAGCAGGAGGTCTTCGGTTTGTGTCTATCTACACTGACGGAAACGAAAAACCCCAACACCAAGGAGAGAATATGCTCGGTGATTGAAAGTTCGACACCAGATTACTCCATATGATGTATTATATTGATACAAGTAACATGGCAACAACTCACAAGAGTTGCATGCAGTGTTATGTCAAATTGGAGTGTTGTGTTATGCAGTCACCACTGGAGTCATCGTCACGTGTGTTATCCAAGATAGTATTAGGGATTGTGAAAATACTAAAATCTTCTTTAAAGAAGTTCTTTACGAAGAATTTGTTACCGTTAATATCTCAGATATTATGTTTGTAATTAAGATATTTTAATTATCAATATTCTCTAAGAGGCTAGCCAAAAATGATAAAAAAATAAGTTACTCCCGGGCATCCCTCTATTGGGTGTGGGACAGCTTTCAGTATCAAATGCAATACCTATAATGAGTTATATTTTATTTACCAAAGGACTAAAAACTACCATAAATGTTGGTGCTTACTTTGACTCATTTATTTGTTGACATTAGCACGATAATCTTCTAACACATTAATACCTTTTTCAGTTCGGAAATAGCTCTAATAACATTGGCTTTTGCCGTTTGCATACAAAACGGTATAGTTTACATTCGAATCTAGTACAAGTATCAAATTCACAGATAATAAATGTTTAATTAAACCTAATGTAAACTTTATTGTTTCTGACTCTAAAATTAATTTTATTGCAGGGGTAAGCAAGTAGATCAAGTTATGCTACTGGCCATACTAACGGAAGTTTTCTGTTTTTAGCTAGTTTCACCAGGTGAATGCTGGTATGGTATCTAGAATAAAGCTTTGACTGATGAATTTCCTTTCTCCGGCTCTGAAAAAGGGGCGTCCTGACTCAGATTTCTGACATGTTTAGTCCTTAACTGTCTGTGAGACCCGTAAATGCACAATTTTGTCCATATCGTAAGCATGTGGATTCGAGTCCTATAGTGTTTAAAGTGAACAGAAGAAATGTACGTACAAACGGAAGTAACGGCATGTAGTAAGAACTATTTAACCGGAACTATTTAACTATTTAGCCGTTCCTGTACCTTATATGTCGGCACAGCAGACTTTAATTAATTTATTTATTAGACTTTGATTTAACATGACAAAGTTAAAGCCTTATCTTCCATCTAACCATGATATATATACATACTCGTACGTAGAGATATAAAATACAATAAAACACTTATTACAAAGAAAAAATATGTAAAATATGAATTGTATCCCATCCTTCCACCCATTCCCCCGATATAAATTAAATAATTACCCTCCACACCCTACATAGAACCCCACCACCAAACACACACTCACACATACACATACATGTATATATTTAATGTGCGTCGCTCACTTAAGTAAAATTGAACCAATAGTACAAGCAGATCGATGACATATCATATTTATTTCTGGACGAAAATGAAAATGACTATAAAGCTATTTAATGATCTAGCTGCGCGAATTGCCGAAGGAAGATAGTTTGACTGTTGGATGCCGTACATTGCAAATGATTTCGACTAGCTTTCAGAACTGTGTTTTGGGTTATCCTTAGGAGTACATTATTATGTGAACGAATGTTAATGTTATGATTGAGGTGCACAGGTTTTAGCATGGAAGCCAGATATAGAGGGGACTTTAAGCTGACTGCCTTGAATAACTGGAGAAGAATAGAAAACGTTCTTCTCTCCTTTAGTTTTAGCCATGCCAGTGCAGTGAACCTGTCTGATACATGATCATACTTTTTGGAAATAAACCGAACACATCTATTTTGCATTTTTTTTTTTTTTGCAATATATTCGCTAGATTAACAGACACTATATCATAGTAATCGAAGAGCGGGAATAAGAGAGATTGCACCGAGGTGATTCTAATACGCGAAGGAAGAAAGTTTTTCAAAAGATTGAGTGGGTGCATTTTTTCTATGGACTGTCTTGCATATTTGTTTTACATGTTCCGACCATGATAATGTTTCATCGAGAATAATGCCTAGACTTTTGACTTTACTTTCTCTTTTAATTTCCTCGTTCCTAATTTAAATTTTCGGAACATACGAAGCTAGACAGTTCATTTTCGCTACAGTACTTGGGGATCTTATTAGTATGCATTGAGATTTGCTAGGATTTAGCGCCAGACCATTGCGTTCTGACCAGACATATATATTTTCTAGATCAGAATTTATTCTACTAACTGCACTGGCAAGATGACTAGATTCATGGTGTTACGTATGTCTGTACGTCATCTGCGTACAAGTGATATCTACATTTAGTGAATTGTGATCCATCGCTCATAAACATCGAAAATAACAATGGACCAAGAATTGATCCTTGTGGAACTCCCACAAGAGATGTTCTTCCTATCAGAGCATTTTTTTTTTTTTTTTTTGAAACTGTCTATTTACGGTTATTCAGGTATGACTTAAGCCATCGGATTGTATGTTTGACAAATTTAAAATTGTGTTCTCATTTTGCAAGAAGAATGTCGTGATCAACTGACTGAAAGGTTTTACTGAAATCTAATAGAGTTAAGATGGCTACTCTTCGTTAATATATTGCCTGTGATTTTAATAAAGGCTGTAATTGTGCTGTGACCTTTTCTAAAGCTGGATTGGTTCTCTATGAGTAAGTTATTTTGATTAATTTGTTGTATGACTTGCTTGTGTACAACAAATTCTAGTATTTTGGAAAGACATGATATGATGCTAAATGGTCGGTATTCATGAGGCGCAGATGGAGTGTTAACCTTCGGTATGGGTCGAATGTAGGCATGTTTCCAAGCAGATGGAAATACACTTCTTACGTTAGACTGGTTTACTATTATTGTTAATAGATACAAGACATGAAGTAGAATCATTTTTATAAAAGCTATTGATATGCCATACGGGCCAACAGCAGGACTTTCTATCTTATTGATGGCCTGATGAACATCTATTGGGGAAACACAAGTGAAATAGAACATATCATTTTCGCAAATTTTGCTATTATTTGCAAGCTTGCTAATAGTTTCGTGTTTCAGAGTCGTACCAATATCAGTAGGGGTCTGGGAAAATAATTCATTCAATATGTTGGACTCTACAGAAATATATTCATCTTTGCTTGTTATATTTATGCTTAAATTGTTACGTTTCCTCCATAGTTGTCTGCTATTTTTAAGATCTTTCACTAAACTTTCAAAATATGATTTTTTGCCCGTCATATAACTTGGGTGCACTGGCTCTTGAGTCTTTTGTAAATCTGAAAAATTCCTAACAAAGTTCGGACTTAGCATTTACTTCTTTCCTGTATTTTTTGTAGGCTTTATCTCTTTTCAGTCTCAGCTGTTGTATATAATCTGTCATCCAGGTATTTGAATTATGTTTCACTCTTTTAACTTTTGGAGGTGCATGTTTGTCATACAAATATAATATTTGTGAATTAAGAATATCAACATTTTCATCCACCGACCTATTTATATGTTACCAACTCCCAGGGTATGAGAGTGGCATCTGCATTTACATTCTCTTTATTTATATTTCTGAGATTTCGATAGGTTATTATTTTATGTTGAGCTTTTGGGGGATTAAGTGAATATACGAGGCAGATCAAATCAGGACGGGAAATGCCAAAGACGGGAAGTTTGCCAAATTTGGCTGTTTTCTCGGGATACGATACTGCGATATGATCAATAGCAGGCTCAGAGCTTCCTGAGTTATGTATGGGTCCCAGGTGACACATGTTTAAGTCGAATGTCTGAGGCATACATTTATAATTCATAGATTCCCTTGAATCCCGCAAGACGTCAATGTTTAAATCACCCATTCTTATACGATGTTTATATTTATCTTCAATCATAAGCATGTCGTTTTGATAATTGACATTTTGAATTCTCAAATCATATACTCGACACTACGAGAGTATTCAGTAGGTGACTGGCAGATTACCCAGCCAGTTATACCTACTCTTAAGTACATAACAACCCCACCGGTATCTTTTAGCGTCCTATCATTTGTTATAATACTATAACCTTGGAGCAACTAACTCACCTTCTATCGTAGGTTTAAGCCACGTTTCTAAAAAAGGAATACATAGTGGTTTATCATCTTGAAATAAGTCACGAATCTCTTCTATATGCAATAGAAGAGATTGGCAGTTTAAATGTACTACTTGTAACCCTTTGGGAGCCCCAGCAAATCTTTGCCATAAAAGTGAAGAGGATGTATTTGTAATTCGGTCACTTGAAAAAGAAGGTAAGGTGGAGCTTTCAGCTAGAGTCTCGGTCAATTTGCATAACTGTCTAAAAAACATTGGCGGATATAGATCCTTCATTCGACATCATTCTTACAACAAAAATATGAAATAAATAAATGTATAACTTACCCACAGCAGCAATGACCCAATATTCTCATGCTTAGTTGAGTTGAATTTCGTGATTGTATATAAGAGGATTACATAATATTGACACCATCTACTTATGCAGCACTTTTCCATTGAGATATTTAGTTGCCTTGGAACTAGGCATTTCGATTTTTTACAAAGAACACACAACACACACAAATTCTCTTTACGTAACACTGATCGTAATTGTCTGCTTTTGTTTTTAATTTGAAAACCCATTTTCGAAATCCTTTGAATCTTAAGGAAAAACCTAGCACAGGTTTAATAATAAATTTCATTTACACCCTCCACACAAGAACCACGATGTTACACTGAATAAAAAGTTCAAAGAGAAAAGAAAAGAAGAAACTGTACAGTTATTTACACTAAACTCGCCGATATCTGTTAGTATAAGGAAAACGCATGCTGAAAGCAACTAGTTTCCTAGCAAGAGGAGGTCTTCCTTATGCACAATAACAATCTTCCTGTTTCCTACTTTCGCCATAATTTTACCATCAGAGGTCCAAACAGAGCGAGGATCAACCCGTTCCTTCACTTGTTTTAGCAGGAATTGCCTCGCAGGGGTCAGTAACTCCCTTACGTGGATGTTTGTCCCTTTCAAGTTTCTTTTCGCTTCCCAAATTATCTCTCGTGTTCGATAAGAGATGAATTTTGCAATTATGCATCTAGCACTATCTTGAACAACTTCTGATGACAGTCTACGCTTCTTGACACCCAGCCTATGGACCCGGAGGGGTTTCAGCCACCTGAATCTAATATAATATTGAATAAGAAACACTGAGGGTATTTAGCACGTATCTGATGTCTTGTTTATATGGATCGTAGTCCTTCTGGCAATAATTTGGGATTCTGCGCCCTATCTTAAAACCTGGCTTTCAAAAAGCAAGCACTAGGTGTGTGAAAAAGTAATGTCAGTCAACAATTCAGCGTTAAAACCATTGCAGAAGCAAGTGTTCCTTTGTTTATTATGACGTGCACTTAATGTGTCTGAATATTAATTCCTTCTCATAGCCTGTTTTATATCTGTTCAAGAGGAACTATAATATAACTGAAGTGTCATGCTGACTGACCGTGATATAAATATTTTGCCAACAGAGATTAAGAATTTGTCTATATGTATCCGAAAAGAAAGCAAGAAGAAACACTTACCAGAGTAATTATAGAACATTTGGTTAGAAAACAATTCATCTTCTTGTTGAGGTGGCCATCGATTATGTTGGTTTGTGTTGTGCATCGAACAAAAAAATATCAACAAGCACAAATATATTTATAACTTAAAACTTAAAGCAGATTGGACCCTATGACAGCTACTGGAGTGTGTACGCATATTAAATCGAGCATGAACTCTAATCAAGTCATTTGGAGTTTGTGGATGAAAAACGGCCAAACAAATCGTGGTTGTTTATTAGTAGTGCCATTGTGTAAACAGTTTACCTAATACACAACGGGTACAAATTACATGCCGGTACATTTTATGAGAGTTTATTCCACTCTTACATAATATTTCTACATAATTTCAATTTACAGTCACACACATTTCCCAGCTGATGGGCGCTTTTCTCATTCTATTTTCCTTTCAAGTATTAATACATGTGCAAAAACAATTGCACACCAATACTTACACATCTTTTTTCGTCGGAAAAATGTTACCCTGTAACGCTTCCTTAAGACATGCAAAGAAATTGTACTTTCTTGGTGACAAGTCGGGGATATAAGCAGGCTGTTCATCAGCTACTATATTAACCAATTTCAATAAGGTCCCGAACTTCATGAATGTTTTTTGGGTGTTATTCTGGGTTGACGAGAAAGTCAATTTATAACTTCCTTACCCGGTTACATTTTAGTGACCTTGGTTAGAATTTTGTATCTTTTAATAATAATAATAAGTATCGTCCTGGTAAGAAATTTCTTCCACTTTAGACACGATTACTAATGCATTTATCGAGCGTATCTACCAACAATAACTGAATACCGAAACTGTTCATTTAGGTGAAAGCTATTCAGTCATTCCAGGGCAAATGGTAAAAAGTGTAACGTCCGTGACAACAAAAAATAATATATATAAAAAAAGAAATTGGTTTTTAGTTTGTTTGCAAAAAGTAGACCATGTTGACATTTTAGTAAGACATATTTTTTTAAAAAATAGACTTAAAAAGTTAGCTGTAACATCCGTGACAATTTGACTGTAACATCCGTGACTAAAATCAGTGTATGAAAATTCACAGACAGTGTTGTAATTAAATAATTGGTTTTCATTAGACTTTCACAACTTTTAAGCAAAATATGTTTTGTTCCAGAGTTTGTCACTTCAATTTGATAACCTGTGAAGTTACTTCACACATTTTGTAACATCCGTGACGGCAGATTTTCATTAATTCCCTTAATAGTAACACATTTAGGTCAAACAAAATTTCTCTGTTGGATGATAATTATATTTTACATTACATCTAGTTATAAAAACCAATATAATTTTCTTTTCCTTAAAAAAACACACTCCAAAAGAGAGAAAATGTAACATTTGTGACAACTGAAATTGCTGTTCTAAGTTTGCTTTCCTTCCCCGTATTATACATGCTGACGTCATAAAATGCCACATGTTCTTAAAACAAATAATGGAACGTTATTGGAGAGACAGAGGGAAGTTTTGTTCAATTTACACTAAAGCTTTCCATATATCTAATGTGTCCTTAACTTTTGCTTCACTCAAGAGCTTAGAGATGTCAGGGACAAATGTCCGTTCCATTCAATTACGATTTTCCTCATATTTGAAGTTTTTAATATTAAGCTTTCATACAAAAGCTTACAATTAACAACCGACGTAGAGTCATTCTAATATAACTTATTGCTTAAACGTAATACGTATAACATAATTTAGGTCCAAAATAATGCACAGGAGGAAGATTACAAATATGTACTAAAAGATCAAATCTTAACCACATGCCAAATTTTGAAATTTTTTAAAATGTAGAATTATACGATTTGTAGAGCTTGTGTGTACTCTGATGGTGTATTTGCAGCTGAAAATAATCGCACTATATATAATGATAAAATAATAATTTGAGTCTTTTGCATTTTGACTGTAAAAGAGAAAATGCTAGAGATAGGCTTTGATTAAATAATAATCATTCGTAACGAGTACTGTCCCTATGCCATTTTGTAGGTCTAAGCAGACGACCCGCAAAAGTTTTGAGTAGGAAAATCGTGACTTTTAGACAGATTCAGTGACAGATTTTTGGTTCTTGTTGTTAATTTACTTCAGCAAAATGCAAAACGTTTATGATATTTAGCATATCGATTGCCCATTCGCTGCGTAGAGTGTTTTGAGAAAAGGAGAAGTTTGCCAATATATAAGAAGTTATCGCTGTCCGGCAATGTTTAAATAGGTACAGATCTGGATCTAATTCTCACAGAACAATGAATGAGGCCCGGTTGTCATATTTATGTGCTACAGAAATCGAAGGATTTATTAGATCTGGTTTGCAAAGTAACATTCCACATACGGAAGGCATAACGGTACAGAGATAAAATGGGAAGGTAAGAGGGGAATATTTGGTTGCAAAAGATACATCTATTTTAAGAAATTATGACGTTCGAATTTAGAAATATTAGCAGGCATTGTAGCAGTGTTGATTCAGACACTTTCATCTGGAGGGGAATTTGTGTCACTTGGAAGGAATAATTTTCGAGAATTTTTATGTTTAATTTAAAAAAAACTTACTCCTCTGTTGCTGCCGAATTTAGTTCAATATTAACAAAATATGCTCTCAAAACTAAACATTGAAAAGTTCCTTTCACTACCTATGCAGTCAATCGTAAAGGAGCATAACACTCTGAGAATTAATTGTAAAAAACAGAGCAAAACCAACAAAAAAAAAAACACTCTAGGAACATTCCGTTGAATCCTGTTGAGGGGTAAAAAAAAAGTACAGAGCCAGAGAAACTCGACAAACTTCTAAAAATAAAACGGTCTAAGTCTAAGATTCCTAAACGCCTTAATATAAAAGTGACAGTTTTCTTATGAAAATAAACAAATATCTTGGCCGTACTGGGGTTTTACTCAGTTCCTTATTAAGCAAATAGATATTAAACATTACCTAACTAACGCTATGACTTATGGAACTCGCAAGTTAATTGCCACAGTAACAAACGTTTGCCATAGAATTCTACTCTGGGGGAAAGATCAAGAAAATTTTCATCACGACGATCTATATCTCGAAAATTCCTTCTAATATTGTCTTCCCAAAGATTAGGTGACATAGGCTGGCTGTCTTCTCTTTGAAGGCTCCCCTACTAAGCCATTTCTTGTCAGATCCGGAACTAAACTACTTTAAAATATACAGAAAAGCGAATAAAAAGGTTCTATAAACATTATATAATTCCAAACCAAAAACTGAAGTGTGAAAAATGCAATATGTCAAAACTTGTATTAGCAGAACTAGTGTGCACCTAGTCAAATAATCAGACAATCGAACCATATACAATATACAGAGGACAAATGAACAATAAAACTTGAAATATCTAAAAAAAAAAAATGAGATATCTTACAAATGAGTATCAACAACTGTGCACACCAAAAGATGTTCAAAACCTTCAAATCGCACCTATCCGCACATATTTGTAGAAGCTGAGTTTCTTTCTAATTAGAAAAATAGATTAATGTCCTCAAAATTGTTCTTTAAAAAAATGTACTATGAACCAAATATAGTGAGGGAATTTCCCTGCATTATTAATTACTAACAAAAGGGAAAGATTTCCTCGCTGTATGAAATTGTCTGAAGAAAGAATAGAAAAGAGCCAATAGCCAACACAGTCATCGTGTTCATTCTTAGGTCTTTAAAAAGGATATAATTTTCAGCATGTATTGAAAAGGAGAAGAACCAAATAAAACTAAAGATGCCAAAGACAAATGTTTCTCTATTATAAATTATTAGTCTCTAAAGAAAATACTGACAAACAGATGTCACACTACGAAATCCAAATTTTAGTACCAGGAAGCACTTAAGCTGAAGGAAAGTAGGCTAACAAACATGCAAAAATCACAGAACATACAAGCTACTTATCTGCGTTTTAGAACTACTTGTGAGGTGCAAAGTTTTGTAAACTAGAAAAGCTACGCAAGCGTTGTCACAGAAGAGTTTGCTGATATTGTCCATACATTTGCTAAGGTAAAATCTCTAGCAATTACACAAAATCTGTAGCAATTGCAAAGTAACATGGATTATTCTCACTAACTCTATATTTTATTGAACTCGCAAGTTCTTCGCTGTATTAAAAAACGTTCGCCATTGGATTCTATCCTCAGCAACATCAAGCCAGTTTTCATCACAAACATCTACTTCTAGAAGATCTCTTCTGATATTTTCCTCCCACCGACGTCTTGGTCTTCCCAATGGCCTCCTTCCATCCGGTCTCCCAAACAGGATATAAAATAATATGTTTTTCTTCATCCGAACTACATGGCCTGCCCACCTTAGTCGTCGCGATTTCATTATTTTAACGATATCTGGTGAATCGTACAGTCCTTGGAGTTCTTCAGTCTTCTCCGTTCTCCAGTCATCTCGTCCCGTTTCGGCCCATATCTTTCTCAAAACCTTATTTTCAAACACACGTAATGTATGTTCATCTGCTAGGGTTGTACTCCAACTTTCGCAACCGTAAAGTATCATCGGCAGGATAACCGTTGTGTACATTGTTAACTACAATTTCCTTGATATTAATCGCGTTGTTAGAAGATTTTGGAAACATGTGTTTTGAATGGAAACAAGCTTTGTCCGATAATGAGCAACTTTTTATTTCTTCCGTGACCTCATTTTTGCATGTTACGTATGCTCCCAAGTATTTAAACTTGTCTACTTTCTCTACGACTTCATCCCTAATTCTTATATTTTTATTTCCTTTATTTCCTGTGTTTCGGTTTGCTATCATGTATTTTGTTTTATCTATGTTTACCTGTAGACCTATCTCATCGCACGCTTCTACTAAGACATCGGTGTTGTTTTGTAGTGAATCTATATCGTCCCTTATTCAATCTACATCATCCGTGTATACGAACAGTTGATTCAAACCATTCAATTTTAGTCCCTTTTTATCCCCTTTAATTTTTAAAATCGCATATTCTAAGGTAAAGATAAACAGTAGTGGTGATAAGGCATCGCGTTGTTTCAATCGTTGCAAATCCTGAAACTATCTGACATATTATTACCTACCCGTGTTCTGCTTATGAGACACATCTTTACTAGACGAACCAGCTTTTTCGAAATTCCAAATCGTATCAGGATACTGTATAACTTTTTCCTTTTGATAGAATCATATGCTTTCTTAAAATCAATAAATAGCTGGTGAACCGTCCCATTCTATTCCCCTTTCTTTTCCAAAATTTGTCTCAAGACAAAATTCTGGTCCAACTTGGATCTATTTCTTCTAAATCTACATTGGTGATCTCCAATTATTTCATCTACGTATACACTTAGGCGTGTTAACAGAATATTATTTAATACATTGCATCAGGTTTGAAGAAACGAGAATTCGCGGTAATTATTAATCCGATTGTTTGCCCTTTTTGTAACTCGAAACTATTATTGAGATTTCCCAATCATTTGGAAGCTCCTTCTTCCACCACATAGCACTCATCAATTTATGCAGTTCCTTGATTAGTGCAGTTCCTCCTGCTTTAATTAATTCGGTTGGAATATTGTTTATTCCTGGTGATTTGAACTTTTTCAATTTCTTTACCGACATTTCGATCTCGATCTTGTTAGGTTCGGGAATCCACGGTTCTGTGGTAATGGCTTCAGACTCCTCTGTTTGTTCCCCGTTGTGTACATTAAGAAGTTTGTCGAAATAACTTTTCCACACATCGACAATTTTAGTCGGATCCGCCTCAAGATCTCCAAGTTCATTTCTAATCATTCCTAATCTCGGCTGGTAACCTATTCTTAACGAGTTTATCCCT
>JAGDQP010037723.1:0-18486 GCA_022664845.1 Lepisma saccharinum
CAACATACTGACTATGTCTAAATGAATATATTTGATGAAGAAACAGTATATTCAAGTCATGTTAATTAAAATATTTTATAAATGTTTATAATTTTATTTGTATGTTAAAACACCAACAAACTGTTTCTTCATCAAATATATTCATTTAGACATAGTCAGTATGTTGCTTAAATGATGTGCTAATCTAATTTTAAAGTCGCAAATATGAGAAAACGTGTAGAGCTAGATTTCTTTAAAGAAATAGACTTTATCTGTGTTCTGGTGTTGAGCTTATCCTGCAACATCTTTATAATTAAAGAGTAGAAACTCTTTGAAATACTTAGCTTCTCATATTAAATGCGAAGATCTAAAAGATAAAGAAACGATGAAAAGTGTTATACACTCATAAAAGTCAAGGTCTCCATTGAAGTACGTAGCACCCACACAGCAAGGCAAGCATTAATTACAGATGTTTGCAATGATATCGAATTTACAGCATGATGTAAACATTATAATTATTTTAATCCTGTTGTATTTTGCTGCCTCATTTCCTCTTCTTTTTAATAATGATAATCTTATGATGTGTTTTTCCAACCCAATTTTATGTTTCGTTAAGTTTTACTTGAGATCTTTCCCCCGTAATACAAAGCCCTGTGATCAGGCCATCGCGGTCGGAGACTTTGGATCTTCACTGGGGAGGTAGGGCCAATTCGTGCGGCCGGCATCCTGACTGACGTTTTCCAGGGCTTTTTATTTAGTTATTTGCAAGATCTTGGATATAGTTGAAGCCATTTTCTATCAAGTATGTAACAACAGATTAACATTAAAAAACAAAACAAAAAACAATACAAAACGAAACCAGAAACAAAATTAAAGCGTCATTCCACGTCAAATCATCCAACACTGCTTGTATCACAATGATATATATATCAGAACAATTTAAATATGATTTAAATATATCAGAACAATGATATATTATATATATCTCAGAGGATATCAGAACAATTAAAAAATGTTATGCGCTCATTTTTTCCGGGTCGACCGCATTTTTTGCTCCCGTAGCCACGCAAGGAAACCTAAATATCTCAAAAACCAGAAGAGCTAGAGACATGAATCAAAAACCGTTGTGTAGCTCCTGAAGCGTATTTTTCAATATCCGAAAATCCTGATATTGAGATATTTAAGCCTGAAATCCGGATTTTTTTCGGCGGTGGGCCATGTATGAACACACACGTAAAAAACGAGGTGTGCTACTCAACCCCATGATTTTCTGTATGCAGACACTCGGTTAGTAGGCCTAAATATTACAGAAAATTGCAACCTAGTCATTGTGTCCGAAGGCAAAAAGCGATGATTTGGTATAAAATAAGAGGAACCAGATGAAACTCTCAGGACTTGTACACTCGCATGTATAGAGCACGAAAATACGTGATAGACATAAAAAAATGTAGCTATCCAAAATGGTGGTCATTCAAGATGGCGGCCAACGCTATTTATTAAAATCAACATATCTCGGCTCTGAGTTATCCGATTTCGATCATTCTTCGGTTTTTTAATGAAGGATAATTTTATTGGCTACATTTTTGTTTATGAGCAATATTTTCGTAAATCTAATAGTTTTTCAGTTAAATGTAAAACCGTTTCATTTTAGCCTAAAATATTTTCTTATTTAATATTTAACTTTGAAACGACTGGTTTTAGATAAACCTATGTACTTACACAAAATATAGCGTGTGACTTAGGCTTTAATTAAAAAAAAAGAACCAATTAAATCTGACAAGTATAACCAGAGATATGGACAATAGTGGATATCGCCAATTTTCAATGGTACATATATCAGTATCGCATATCTTGGCTCTGAGTTATCCGATTTCGATGGTTCCTTTTTAAAATGAAAGATAATTTCTTTGAATTCAATGAGCAATATTTTCATAAATCTAACATTTTTTCAGTTAAATTTAAAAATTCTGAATTTTAACCGAAATCATTTTTATTTTCGACTGAGGCAGATTTCAGGTTTAGGCGAAAATTTCTTTTCAAGAAAGGAAAAACAAAATTTTATGCATAATATTTTCATGTTTAAATTTATGTTAGAAAACTACTATTTTTAGATAAATAAATGCTTTTGCAAAAGACACTGCTTTTATTTGAAGATAATGTGAATCGCTAACCGATAATCTGAACCAGAGCAATTACTGCGTATTTCTGTAACAACTGTAACGCAGGATGGCAAGTTCAACAGTTTCTGGTGCAGATGCTCCGGCGATCCAATTGATGCATAGCTTTCCTTCGCTGTCCTTTCTCCATTCATGTTCTTCAGCCTCTGGCATACTTAAGAGTATTTTCCAAGTCTTCGTATCTAAATCCCTATCTGGAAATTTGCGCATTCCAATGTATCCTTGCATGATGATAGTTAGCAACTATCGACTTCACCCGCCTTTGGGTGTAAATAATTTTATCGCAGCTACTTGGCACTTCCAATTTATATTTTCTTGGAATACATGTCACAAGTAAATTTCCAATTGTCGTGAATAACTCCTATGGAACAGTTCACTCGATTCCTAGGCATCTGAATGTTGTGACATTATTTTGTGTTGTTCCAGTAAACTTTTGATCTTTCTTTGTCCTGCAAATTCATTTATACTGTCACAGCCTGACCTGAATGGAATCTTATTACAGCTGATGCTACTTCTTAATAAATATCTAAGACACTTTGGTCAATGTCAAGTACTTTCAGTTAGTTTCTAACACCTTTCACGATGCATTTACTTGCTTTAACCTGTTTGTACAGTACAAGAGAAAACCAAACTTTTTATTAGTAGTGATTTCTAAGATCCATAATTATCGGATATTATAGCCCTTTTCTTCAAATAAAAGTATATATTAAAAGAATCATCTTTTGAATTTAATTTTAAGACCTTTAGCCAACTTTCCGTCAGACAGGATGGATGATGAAGTGAATTGGTGGAATAAAGAAACTGGGAGGAACGGGAGAACCCCGAGAAAAGCATACGGTGTTAGTCCACCTCAAAGTCCATAAAGCAGGAGCAGGGGTCGTACTGACCACCCCTAACACCAGAGGTGAGCGCTAAACCATTGATCCACAGCGGCCTAGCAGCATTTTAAAGCAAATATTTATCTAAAAAATATAGTTTCCTAATAAGACCTTAAATAAGAAAATAATAAACATTCTTTTTATTTTTTAATTTCACTTAAAAAACTAAAACTAAATATACTTAAGTAGATATGAAATAAAATAATTTAGGTTAAAATGCACATTTTTAAATTTAACAAAAAATCTCTATTACACGGGTGTATATTTATGAAAATATTGATCTTAATAAAAATTGAAGCCAAAGAAATAATCTTTCATAAAAAAAAAAAGAACTATTGAAATCTCGTAACATTGAAAATTGGCGATAGCCACAATTTTGAATGGCCGCCATTTTAAATAACTACTGTTTTTGATGTCTATCACCCATATTCGTGCTCTTCATATACAAGTGTTCAAGAACTGAAAGTTTCATTTGTTCCCTACATTTAATACCAAAACATTATGTAGCTTCTACACGCATCAGTGCCTCCGTAATGTTACCTCGTATTGCAGAAATTTTCAAATAATTGTCCATATCTCGGGTTATACTTGTCGGATTTAATTGATCTTTTTTTTACATTAAAACCTGAGTGACAAGCTATATTTTGTGTAAGTACATAGGTTTATTTCAAAGTAAAACAAAGTAACCAGTTGTTTCAAAGTAAAATATTAAAAGAAAATATTTTAGGCTAAAATGAAAATTTTTTACATTTAACTGAAAAACTATTAGATTTACGAAAATATTACTCATAAACAAAAATGTAGCCAATAAAACTATATTTAATTTGAAAAAAGAATGATCGAAATCGGATAATTCAGAGCCGAGATATGTTGATTTTAATAAATAGCGTTGGCCGCCATCTTGAATGACCGCCATTTTGGATAGCTACATTTTGGGAATTTCTATCACGTATTTTCTTGCTCCAGTGTACAAGTGCTGAAATTTTAATCTGGTCCCTTCCCCCCCTCCCCATTTTATTCCAACAACTTGTCTGGCACAAGGACAATATATTCAGCTGCTTCACAAAGATAAATTTATTTCAAAATCCAATTTTGTTCAAATTGTTACTCGTTTTTTTAGTCTAATTTTTAGAATAAAGGAATTCATTTTAATAATATGTGTTCATCTGTTCAGCTTTTCTGATTTTTTAGATCTTTTATGAGCAGGCCTACTTATTTCTTGTTAATTTTTGTACAAGAATCAATAATGCTGACTAATCTGAATAATTTAACATTTTCTGGACGCCTAGTTCTTGTTAGACACTGTATTTTTTATTTTATGTTTCTTTAATGAAGCATTTATTGAACTACAACTTTCTGATCAAGTTTAGAGCTCCGCTGAAACGAGTCAATCAAAGTAGAAAATATAGACCGGAAGTCGTCATCAGTTTTGACACGTGATGGGTGGCATAAAACACTACTGAGCAAAGAACTCAGTGACAAGCAACCGCCGGGAAGTTGCCGCTTTAGTGTGTTGATTAGAGCATCGAGTAGCTGATTCGCTGACCCCGGTTCAATTCTTGGCGGAGTAATGTTTTCTTTTTTTTAAAAAAAGTAAAATAAGTTTTTTCATACAAATACACATTTTTTTATATTTTATAAAGTTCACTAATCATTGGTTATGTTAGGTTAGAAAAGTCAGGTTAGGTGTTTATTTTTTATTTATACGGGATCCATTCTAGTTCCCGGCAACGATAACAGGTAACGTCTCCGAATACGTTCTACATTGAAGAAGTCGTCCGCTGAAAGATTTTCTCTTAAATCTTAGTTCGTAATCTTAATGCCATTAAATTTTCTCGGGTGTAGGGCCTATGGTCTATACTATCAGCATTGTAGTGAATCAAAATGTAATTTAGTTTCTATCATTATGCAATATTTTCGTAGATTATTTTCAAGTTATCAGAAGTGGAATTGTTAAGTTTATTTTTCACTTACTTTTTTTCTTTGTTATTATTTTGAGGGTTGGTTTTTGCAATGTAATTTATTGAAATATGATAACATAATAACATATTGTATATTGTGGAGCTCAGAAGTAAAGTGATTCAAAATCGTTTGAGTTCCCTCCCTGACTTCTTCAGTTATATGTAAAATATTTCTTTAATAGTAGGGCTGATTTTCATGAAAGCTTCCGCTGCATACGATTTTGGGTGAGTAGCCAATTGAAATACGTGTTTCATTGCGTGTTATATTGTGAGGTATGTGTGACACGTGTTTCAATTGGATATTCACTCATATCGCAAGCAACGCAAGCTTTCATGAAAATCAGCCCTTAGTCATAATCGTTCGTGAGACAATTTAATTAAAACATTTAATTAGAAAACGAGCTCTCTTCACGGAATGGGAAGTGGTGGTTATTCAAGTTAACACGGAAAGTGATTCCGCGTCCTTTCCTCAGCCCAAGAAAGAAAGAATCGTGATTCTTTGAAATAACCTTGCTAACATTTTGAAAGATCATTTTTTAGTTTCTTTTCTTGTAGTTCTTTTTCTTCCTAAATTATCTGCATGCACTGGCACCACTGAAAGTATATTAAGCTTCATCATTTATAACAACTTAAAACTAATTTTAGCATGTTTCTTGATATGGACCGGCTGCTACCGACTCAATTCCAAGTAATTGCTTTCAAAGAAGAACATTGTACCCCTAGAGCATCAGAAGAAAAACTAACGTCCATTTTTTTTTATTTTTTCTTCTTATTTTAACAGAGAGAAAAAGAAATGTGCTGGTAGCGTGCAATATTTGCAGTTGTTGCGCATCTGTTTTCGTTCTGCAATCTGTACAGTACTATTTGTTTTCTGTGGAGGACTTAGGTGTCAATGACATCTTATGTAACATGTGCCTATGAAGGGACGTAAAATGCGGTCCTTTGAAAGAAACAAAAGGGTGTGGTGGGGTAAGATAGTCCTTATTTGCTCCGACAACTTATTTTTTCTTCTCGTAACATATGATGAGTAGAAAGGCTTATTTTGTATCATGATATTCAATGCCTGTGAGTACTTAGAAAAATGTCTTTTCTGGAAGGACTTCTGCCGTTGGAATGTCAAGGACGATTTGTTTAGTTGCTGCGCCCGTTACGATGCAACGAGATTGTGGCTATCTCAGATGGGGATTTTGATTGTTTTTCTGGAATTATTTCATTGACTTCACAAAGAAGCTATTTTTTTCCTATTAAAGAAAACCTGCCGCTAAAAAATAGTTAATGAGTTAAAATTTGTTCAAGGCTTTTTCTATTTCTCAAAAACTATTTGTCTCGGATTTCCAAATGTCTTTAAATTAACAAGGCATGATAAAATCAGAGGTTTTGTGAATTTTATAAAGTAAAATCTCGCCATTTGTTAGCGGGGCCATAAAAGGAAATGTTTCGCATTTAATTGCACTTCGTCTGTTCTCTGCTCGTTTGTCTCTTACGTAAGATGGCGTCTCAACTCAACCAAAGGACATGAAAAGAAACTGACTATTACCATCTCAATTCAAGCAGGCCATCCAGTCGAGTCGTAGTTTTTGATAATTATTTTTCTATAAGCTCTTTATGGAAATGTAAGACCCGTATGATTTTATTTTCCCGAAGAAAACTACTTTTAGGCACTTTACCGCAAGGGACTGTTGGCACATTAACCCTTGGATACCCAAGGGGGGGGGTACAAATGTACCCCATGCGTATGTTTTACTGTATATTCTATGTCACAGACACCCGAGATTAGCTATCGTTCTTTACATTGTGGCCCGATTATAAGAAATCTTATTACCTCAAAAGCATTTCTATTGCAAGGTTATCTGCTTACTTATGAGGCTAAAACTACACTTGGGTACGTTTGTACTCCCGTTGGGTATCTGTGTTACCATATTTGTTTCAAATATTTTATTTGTGCTTCAAATATGTGCAAAGTGTATCAATGTGCAAAAGAATTGACTCACGTTGAGGCAAGAAAGACAAAAGTCCAGATTCGACTATGTAGAGTGCTACGAAGCATTGTTTTATCTGTACAACATGGTGAGTATTACAATATAAGCGTGGTTGGCATTACCGTATAGAAAATAAATAAAACGATATCTTACATAATAAAACAATAGAACAGTTGTAACAATTCATAACGAAGGTGTAATAGTTTTGTTTCTTACAAAATAAATGTACAAAATTATTTTAAACGTTCTAAGTTCTAAATGAAGGAAAATAAAACTCAAAATGAAGAACAGGTAATAATATTAACACAATTCTACGGCGTATAAACAAGATTTTCCTTTCACTAACCTAACCTACTCTAAACCTGACCCACCTTAACAAAACCAATATAACGTAACATAACCCCCCAAAAAGCTAGCATACCCATAATATCGAATATCGATGTCATACATAAAGATGTTTCTAGTCGCAAAACATGTATTGGGGTACACCTGTACCTCTGTTGGGAATCCGAAGTTGCAAAATATCTTGTGTATCCGAGGGTTAACTAACAAGAACGGAAAATTGATTGTGTTCGCCATATTTGGACGCAATTTTCTCAGAAAACACATTTTTTAAAAAAATCAGTAGAGTTGAGACAATTGTTTGTTCTAACAGTTGACCAATTTTCATTATCGGCCCATCATTGGTTTAAACTTTGCAGCTAAATGTTTCCTAAAAGAAGAAGAAGAGAAAAAGAAATCGTGAGAGACTTCGGGAGCAACTGAATTTGACGGGAGAAGCTTCCTCCTCTCCCGGAATTTCCACACTGGTAATTACAATCAATCTTCTTCTTTTTTTTTTAATGTACAATTTAAGACCTGCTCTATCCAGAAATGCATATTTCGATATTGTGCGATGGCTGCGCAAGCGCAACGAGTCCCCAATGGAGTTAACGGATTTCCAGAAATTCTGCGAAGTAAAGGTAGGTCGAAATGAGCATGAATAGAACATCTTTCCAGCAGATAAAAATAATTCGTTTGCGGCAAGTCGATATCTCAAACATTCCATATGTCGAATGATTTTTTAAAAATAATATGCATGGTTGCATGATAATCAGAACTGAGAATACATACATTAAATGTTTGCTTGTTTGTTAGTAATGATTTAGAATGTCATTGTCTAGTTGGATTCTGGGGATACACATCATCTTTACGCATACGGAAAGCTGTCTTATTCAAACTCATTTCGACTTATTTCTAAGATTCCTAGATCTTTTGTGGAATGCCTTGCTTATCCATTGTCCAATTTTGGAATATACATGTTGAAACAGGTTTGAAATCTTCGACGGTAGCATGCCGCATCAGCTCTACTGTTAGTGGTTTTGGAAATATTAAGCTTGAAAATTGATTTACCCACTCTTCTGACATGTTGCTCCGAAATGCGGCAGCATTTCCACCCCACTGACTGGTACTTTGTTTCTTACCTTTTTATGTTCTATCATTCCTCAAAGTTAGTCAGTGCGTTACCTTACCATCAGTAGGAAGGGAGCGAGCGGTACCACCGCCCCGGGCCCGAAGTGTAGAGGGGTGTCCACTGCACAGTGGAACGAAAAAAAACTGGGACAAAATTCCAAAACTCAAATTTAAAAAATAAACTCGAAACCCCTCTTATGTTATAGTTAAATGTCCTATAGACACTAAACTACATCATTTATAATTCCGAAACGCATAATGATTAGTGCAATGCGCTTAAAGATGCCCATTCTTCCAAAATTTTCGGAATGCGATTATGTACTTTTTTCTGTCTGCAACTGTCGTTGAGGCAAATAATTTGTTATGTAAAATGCAAACGGTTTTCTAGTTCGGCTACAGTGCAATCATTTCTTTAGTTTATTTGAGAGTTATATCCTAACGTTTTTGTAATATGTACATTGAAAAAAGTACTGTGAAATTTTGGATGATTTTTCCAAAATTCATCGAGACGCACAAATAAAGCCAAGCGAGGCCAAGCTCTGATTTTTCGTTAATATAAAGTTCAGAATAAACACTTTCAGGCCACAAGAGGGGGTGTCCCCCAGGTGTCGATCCTGGGACCCATATTCTGGGACATAACATTCCAGCCGTATCTGCAGATGCTAAGTAGACTGCAAGAGGTGGAAACTGTGGTAGGGTATGCGGACAATCTGACGGTCGTACTAAAAGGTAATAGTAGAACTAATCTGGAACAAAAAGCGAACACTATCGTCGACGAAATGGACAAATGGTAACGTGGTGCAGCAATAACAAATTAACTATCTCAGTAGAAAATACAAAGTATATGTTATTTAAAGGAAAGCTAAATTTTAACAGGCACCCCATAAATAACATTAATAACAAATCATTAAAAAGAGAAAAACATTATAAAAATCTAGGCCTTATAGTAGATGAAAAACTAAATTTTAGGAAACATACAACAAATGTAACGAATAAAGCAATTAAAATTACCCATAAACTTATAACTATTGCCACAAATGAACTAAAAATACCAACAAAAATTATAAGGGTGTACCACGACCAAGCGATTAGAGCAGTAATGTATTACACCACCAGTGCCTGGAGCCACCGGATGGATGATATAAAACAATCTCAAATAGTGAACAGAGCTCAAAGGCAATTGCTAATAAAGCTAACTGAAGCCTATCGAACCACTCCGGTGGAAGCACTCCAGGTAGCGACCGCAACCCTGCCGATGCATCTTCAAATTAAACAACATGGAGCCATGTACTGGCTGAAAAAAACAACAACGACAAGATAAGAGAAATCATAGGTACGGAAAACAACAATGAAGAAGAACTAACAAGGGAAATAGTCCGTGCATAACAAAGATTTTGGGAAAACAGTCCCAAAGGAATGATACATTACCTCACGGGACACGGCCCATACCTCCAGAAACTAAGGAAACTTAAACTTGTTGAAGATAATTCAATAATACCTGCAATACAATAGCTACACCAGAACATATGGTACTAAGATGTACCGAAACTGAAAATTTGGTATTGGATCTAAGAAATAGAATAAGGGGCGTAAACACAGCAGAGATCCCGCGAACACCGGAACTCGCCGTGATACTTCAGGAGCTGACATAAAACATCTCAAGGTACTACAAAGAGAAATTTATGAGGGGAAGGATGACATAGATTTAAGGATAAATAAACTTAATATAGAACATTGACGATTACGGGTTTCGTGAGGCGTGAGCGTGTCGTGTGCGTGCGGCGTCGCGCGGGTGCCGAGCAAGTATCTCGAATTGACATTGTGTATCTAAATGTGGGCAAATAACCATCCAAATATGTTAAAAACAACCCAAAAGTGAATAAGTAGCCTAAATAAAGCTATACAGAACAACTAATTAGAACAAAAAAACAACAACTAATAATTATTAGCAAATAAAGTGAATAATTATCCGCTGGAAGCCAGTTACAAATTAGACTGCCTTCTGCAGGAGCTCCGGCACAAGAGACGCCCATCGTGTGCGTGTTGAATAAATGTGGTGGCGGGAAAGTGTAGTGAAATAGTATAACATATAATAATTAAAATAGTTAACAACCAAACAACACTTACATTCCGGAATCCGGAATGGAAGCGTACAGAAAATAGCCTAGTGTATGTGTGACCAAATGAGTGAATGAGGAAGAGGGAAAACAGAAGAGGAATCTAAAGAGAAAATGGAGGGAAATCTAGTAAGGAGAACAAAGGTAGACGCATACAAACTTTGTAGGAGAGCATCATTTCTACGGTTATGGTTTACCAATCCCCCTAACCCCCAAGGAATACAAGTGTAAATGAAGTGAGAGTGAAAGTGTGGCAATTGAAAACAACCTAAATCCTATGGTGAGTGAGGAAGAGGAAGATAACAGTAAAGAAGACGACTAGGAAGGAGAAGCGGAAAAAACTCTGTGGGCGAAACAACATTCCCACGTGCAGCAATCCGATCTTAAAATTCTCTCTTATCTCGTTGCAGGGGCAGCAAAAGAAGAAGATGCAGAATCAAGTCCATGTTTGTGTTGTCATTGTGAAGTCCGTGTGTTGTCCATGTGTTTGTCCTAAATGTTATGTATCAATGTCTTCTTAAAATAAAATTGCAAATATAGCAGGTAGGGACACCCCTCCCCAAGCAAATGTTCTAAACATGAACCAAAAACCAGGAGAACCTTGCATGCCTGGTCAAAAGTCCGTTCCGCAACGCCTGAAGTCTAAACTGAAGGAACATAGGAGCTTCGCAATCCAAGAATCTCCAGGAACAGCCTGGGGAGAGCGAACAACTGCTCGTGCTGTACGTCCCCGAAAGTATACAACCTATTCTGTGCAAAGAATGCAGAGGGACAGGGGGAATTGGAGGGGGAAGGCGAGCCTCCAAATATTAAAAAAAAAAAAAAAATAGAGACATGAGGTAGGAATGGGCCCCACACTCTGATTTTTATGGTGAAGAAAATCATATAATTTATTCCATGAGTTCTTACCTCAGAAAAGTGTTAAAAATCTTTCAGAAGTGATAATTACACTCCAGATTAGCCCTGAACACCTGTGAACAATTGGAAAATTTTCTACGATATACTAATGCATAACATGTCTGACATTTTTATTACAAAAAGTACAAATTACGTATGTATTTCTGTATTCGCAAGAGAAGTTAACACAACTTCTCTTGCGAATATAGAAATACATAATTTGTGTGTGTTCATGTAATTTAGTGTGTCTGATGAAACCAAGTAGTTAGTTATTTGGCGAAACTGTTACACGTTTTTAGTTTTTAATTAAAACGTATTGCCTTGCTCAGCAATTATTTTATTCTATCTCAATATGCATTATCACGCATAGGTTATAGCGAGTGAACGAGCAATTCTCCGTTTTGGCTAATGAATCCCTCGTGAGCTCCCCCCAGTTTCCCGCGGGGTTCGGAACAGTTATTCCGAGAGACGCCCCTCCAGTGGAAGGTGTCACCCTCCCCCCAAATTCTCGACAACACCCTCAACTTTAAATTTTTTGCCGCCAAAAATCGATAGAAACCGTGCAAAACTCCACTTACACCCTCCCAATTTTGATTCTACCCTCCCACACTGAAAATCCTGGTAGAATCTCTGGCTTGGAATCACAGGAAAGTAGAGATTAAGGCCAATAGTGGCAGTCTGCGCTCACAATTGTGTTCGCCTCAATCAAGTTAACTTGACCCAGACTCTAGCTTGCCTTACGCCGCCACTGGTTACCTTTCATAGCTAAATTTCAGTTCAGTATCTCAGAAACTACAGTTAGTCGTAGAGACTCTTGTTTGAAACCACATAATCAGCTATTTAATACAATTACAAAGTATTCAGGTCTCTTTTTTTTCCTCAATGCGTCAATTTTTGCCTATGTGCTCTTGTTGCTACAGTTGTTAAATATTCGCTGCATTCAACGCAGTAAGCTGCTCTGTGAGCAAAGATTTATAGTTCGTTCTATAAACTTTTGCTCACTGAGCAGCTCACTACGTTGAATCATTGAGATGGTTAAATCCAGCCATTTACACCACAAAGTAAAAAGCTATCAAGAAACAATCGTTATAACTTCACGTTTACATAATTTCACTAATCATATAAATATACGTATTACCGAAATTCATTCTAATTGTTATCGTGTAGTGTAGATTACACTCTTACCTAATGAATCTGGCTTTCAAGAACACTGTGCTTCTTGATGAATTGGAACTAATTATATTATGAAAAAATCTTTTGCATGCTTAGTTACCTTATTACTTCCAGAAAACTATCATTCCAGAATTGCGAAAGTTTACGAAAAATCTCCGATCCATTAGGTGAAAATCTTACTCCATCGAAATGTTGCAATGCGACAGGTAAAGCAAGAGCTGTTTCCATATTAACACCATGTGTAAATACAGAAGTTCTGTTTACGGGGAGAATGACAAACTTAATAACGTTATATGAGCGTTCCTGTGCTTGCTTTTGTGGAAAGAAGAACAATATTATTTTCACAGAAATTAGGTCGCATGTTTATTACTTAAAGTGAAGGATAACCTTGCTCAAACATGTTATAATCCGCGCATTGATGTAGACAGGTGGAAATCCGGCGATTCTTTAACCAAATATGAGACGACAGTGTGTTGTTCTTCGAACAGAAGCAAAACATCACAATCGCTCTTAATTAGATGGCGGAAATTTTCAACAAAAGGTGCTCCCTCATCTACATAAAAGAAGAAGCCAAGTAGTTGGTACTATTACTTGAAATAGTTGGTACTACTTCTCCAATCACATATCTAAATGTTTTAAGTTATAATTATTTTTACTAAACACACATATGATTTGTATTTTTCAAATATTGGGTGAGAGTTCTCTTCTAGTCTCTCTATAACTTAAGGAATGTGTGTTTAATATAATATCTTAGCGTGGGGTGGTATCTAAAATGAAGCCTTAGGCCGGCGTTTCATACAGGCGATCGCCGCGTTCTTTGCTTGCGATTTGGTTTTCTTGCCAATTAAAGCACGTGTTTAAGGGTACTGTAAAGACAAGATGTACGAGAAGAGATGGCAGCACTATCTCCGTATATGTTTAATGTATTTTTATCGTTGCACGAAATTTCAATACTGCTCCTATAAATTCAAGCCGAGAGAGTTCAAGTTCATAACCAATTCAAGAGTTCTATCCGTGCCGATTGTTTTATTTTCTTTCTTGTTCATTGTTGAAAGTGCTTCATTGTTATATTCATAACAACAATGAAACGATTATTTTTTTTTTCTTTACGAAACATAACTTTTCTCTTTTAAACATTTTTTTTATTCCACACACGATTAAATCGTGTGTTTCCCCACAAGTAGCCAAGTGTGACGTCATGACAATTTCTGTCAATACTGAAATGAGACATTCGTATTTGTTTATCTCACGCTTTGCCACTGTGGCCACTCATGGCAATCACAAGCAAAGCACTCGGCGAGCACCTGTAAGAAAAGCCGTCCTTATTCTTTCTTATGTGAAGGGTTTCACCAATCTTTCGTTAAGAATTTAACGAATCGTTAGTTAACGAATTTAATGTATCTTAAAGAAGTTCCTGAACAATTCGTTAAACTCTTAACGAAGACTGATGAAACCCACAGATGGTGAGTCCATATACGCTCACATGTTGACGGACACTGTCCCAAGATCACGACGATCTACGATTGTTTCTTCGTTATTTCGAAGTTTGAAGACAGGAAACGAGAAAAAGATAATATTGGCCTATAAATTACTTCTAAGGTACGTACATCTTTCTTTGGAGTAATCAATGTTAAAAATGACTAAATAAATCCACAATTTAAGAGCTTGGGTAATAAAATGTCATGATCATTGTTTTTTTTTTTTAATACTTGAGTAATACAAAATAAATAGTGTCCACTGTTTAAAGTCTACTGAAAAACCTTTTGAGTAAAATTTACAATATTTGTTGATCTAACACGAAATATAGCTATATTGATTTTCGGATGGTTTTACATGATGAAATATTCGTATATACAAAATGTATTCCAAAACTTCGGCAGAAACACATACAATTGATATAGTTCTACAATTTTCAATTTTATTTTCGTCTTCTTACTTCAGAATTGAACACAGCTCAGTATGTTTCCAAATGTTAGGAAGCTGTTGTTTCGTTATTATTAAATTATATAAGAGACACTAGAGATGTGTTACCACTTCATAATACCTTCTCAATAAAAAATGGTGGTGTACCATCACGTTTTTTTTTTTTTAGTTTTAATTTGTTAGGAATAATAGGTATTAGATATTCTATCTTATCAATTAGAACCTATTGAAGTGAACTAAATGCTCGTATAAAATAATCTTCAGTACAATCATAAGCAAATGTAAGATTTGAACAAGCTCCTCTACAATCCCGGCATTCACCTGGTGAAACCAAAGAAAACCGTGGAAAACTTCAGTCAAGATAATCAGAAGAAAAGAATCGAACCTGCTTCCCTCTTCAGTGTTGTAACATGTGGGTTGAGTTCGATCACAGCAGCAAACTGAAACAAAGTAACGAGGAAAACCTAGATGCAGATGCTCTGGACAAGAGATTCGAACATGTGAGATAAGATTCTTCAAAAGCATTTAAGTTAGTGATAAATGCTAGAATCAAGCTATTCGACTGACCTCTGATTGTTCCTTGAAGTTAATCCTACACGTGATCCTTGTTTCCACGTGCTTTGTATCTTAATAAAACAATATTGTTTTTAAAGCCTGATAGAAAAATTGAATTGTTGGTACGAAGCAAATAGGGTTTTACAAGGTTAAGAGAAGAGTCATAGACGCAATGATAAATATAAGATGATAATCTACTGACAAAATTACAATACACAGGTACAATCGAAAGTGAATATAAACACAAACATGCAAATACCATACTTTATTTTTTAAAATGAAGTGACACAAAATGGATTGTGATAATGTTCTAAATCAGCCTGCTGTTTCTCCATAATATTGACTTGTTTGGCTATAGGGCAAGCTTACCAGTTATTGGCATTTTTAGCCTACTTTCGTTTTGAAACTTTAAATGCAGATCTGTTCCGAGTTTATTTCTCTGTTTATGGCTAACTTTAAACTTTTAGATCTTCTCTTCAAGTAATTTTACAATGAAACAATAAAAATCCAGAACATGTATCTTTTTTATTATTTTTTTTTTCATAACAGGAAAATGACCAATATTTATAGAGATATATGCAGCGAATTCCCATTCATTCCTTTCCTTTCATGCCACCTGGTGTTAGTCCAGTCGAACTAGGAACGAAGTTATGTTAATAAACCATGCGCAATAAACTATCTATTTCGGTTGCGGCCCAATAAACTGAATTATCAGATACGGAACTCAAACTCCATATCTTTTTTCGTTTTTAAAACCAAATGTTTGCATAGTAGTTTTAATACATGCCTAGTTTGACTGGACTAACACCAGGTGGCATGGAAAGAAAAGGAGCGAATGGGAATTCGCTGCATATATCTCTATAAATATTTTCTTTATGACGTGTAGTTAATCCCATCGAGCTCTACGTAAACTATACTGGAGTGACTACGTAGTGTTGAAAGATAGACGCCAGAGCAAATATTTAAACTCGTTTGCCAACTTCCAGTCTAATCCGATGTGGACCAAATTTTCAGTTCTAACTTAGTTTTATACGCTTGATACCGTTGTGTGGCCCGTTTTTTGATTTAAGTCTTAATTCCTGAGTTATTCATGTAAGAGTATATCATCCTCTGCATACAATAGAAAATGCTGCAAATAATATTTGTTTTTTGCAAGAATTAAGACATAAATTAAAAAGCGGGCCACACAGAGATATCAAGCGTAAAAAAAAGAGTTAGAATCGAAAATTTGGTCCATATTGGTTTAGACTGGAAGTGGACAAACGAGATTAAGTTTCCTCTCCGCTTCCTAGCTTCACATATTCATGAAATTTTCAGTGGCTGCAGTCAGTCCATTATCGTATTAATGGAGGTCGATGGTTAATCCCTAGATTAGGATTTAAAAGTTAGGAGCATAGCAATGAATCCATTATAGGGTTTGCAGTTTAAAACAGACAGACAAACAGGTTTAAAAAGTTTTGTACAACCGAGCATAGAAGTTATAAAGGCCTTGCATTTGATTTCTAGCTCATTCTGATAAGTAGATTTTCCACAAAAGAGCCTCAAATGTACGATCACTAATCGTATTTAACATCACACTCGTTCACGACAAACGTGAAAAAGAAATGAATCTGGTTATACTGTTGACAGAACATTAACATACAGATGCTTATCAGAATAATGGAAACACCTGAACGAAAGTACAACTTACCAGATTAATATGGTGTCGGGCCACCTTTCGCCTTCAGAACAGCCTTGATGCGACGTGGGATGCAGGCATACAGGTCGTGAATGGTAGCAAGTGGAATATTACACCATTCCTCGTGCAGGGCATCGGCCAGTTCTGTGAGAGAGGATGGAGGTGGAAATCGTCGCCGGAGTCGTGTTTCCAAGATGGACCACAGATGTTCAATTATGTTGAGATCTGGGGATTGGGCGGGCCAGGGGAGGTGTTGAACTTCATCCCGATGTTCCTCAAACCACGCTGCAACAAATCCAGCTGTGTGAATGGGTGCATTATCATCCTGGAATATGGCGTCATTGTCCGGGAACAACATCCGGACCATAGGATGCAAGTGGTCTCCTAAAATTGCGACATAATCGTTGGCAGTGATGCGTCCGCGAAGTGTGACCACAGGACCCAATGAAAACCATGATATTGCGGCCCACAGCATCACCGTGCCGCCGCCATGTTTCACAGTTGGGCGAAGGCACTGCAGATCATACGCTTCTTTGGGCGTTCTCCACACATAAACACGGCCCGTGGTTTGGAATAGGGTGAATGGTGACTCACCCGACCATACCACACGTTTCCAGTCGTCAACGGTCCAAGTTGCATGGTCGCGGCACCATTTGCGGCGTGCTAAAGCGTTCTGGTCCCTGATGAGAGGTTTGGCCCGTGCAACACGACCCCGTAAGTTCATGTCATGTAATTCGCGGCGGACTGTGATTGTCGAAACAGGTTGGGGAAGGTGCTGATTGAGTTCCTCCGTCACTTGCGCCGCAGTGGCACGACGGTTCCGCGTGACAATGCGCTTTAATACCCGGCGTGCCCTGTCACTGATGCTTTTCTTCCGCCCACTGTTCCGCTTCCCCGATGTGGTTTTCCCGTGTGTTGTGTAGGCCGTCATCACCTTCGACACTGTCCCTGCGACACACCTAACACACTAGCCACTGCCGTCACACTCACTCCACATAACCGCGCACCAACAATTTGCCCTCTTTGAAACTCTGAGAGGTCTCCCATTTTACACTACCTCCGTCTGCTGCAGCCACTGCACACTCCTGTTCCACGACGCCTGACGTTGTATGGAGACCGACCTAACACACCACCACCAGCAGTCCGGCGCTGCGGTCGCCACGACACCACTGCCAACCCATACATCTGATGTGTTGCCAACTACAGGTGTTTCCATTATTCTGATAAGCATCTGTATGTTTCGAAAGAGAGTGAAGTTTTCAAGATGACTTAAGTAGAGTGACAACGCAAATTAACTCCATGATCATTAATCATTCTGTTTTTTCACAAATTTACTTTCGGATTTGACAGGTCGCTATTTGAGACACCCCTCCTTGAATGAAACTAGAAATCAAGTTAGAACAAGAGTTTCTTGAACGAAAAAATATAGACAACACGCAACTTCACTCCATGATTTAATTACACATTAATTGAACACTTGGTTATTGCTTGAATTCTATAGACGACACACAAATTCACTCCCCCTGAAGGCTTTTGGACGTAGAGAAAAAAAGAAAAAATAATGAGCTTTGGAAAGAAAGGGGAAAATAGTTGAAGAACCATTTTTAATTTTTGATGGAAACCTCACGAGACGGTGTAGTCCCTGAAGGCTGAAAGTTAATTTAGTTTAAAAAGAAAAAAAAAGAGTTACCTTTTTTTCTTTGCGACTCGTTTATCA
>JAGDQP010037724.1:0-18486 GCA_022664845.1 Lepisma saccharinum
TAATTGCTTTCGTTACATAATTTCTTAAACATTTATATTGCTCCCAGGTATATTCATTGTTTGGGTTTAGAGCATATTTGAACATGCGATTCTTCAATGAAATCAGTCGAAGCAAATTTTGTGTGATCCAGGGACGTTTTTTATCCCTGACGCGAAATGTTTTTATAGGTGCAAAAGCATCAAGGGCTTCAGTTATTAACGACTGCAATTATTTTGCTTTATCATTTAGATCTGGTATCGTTAATACATTATGAAAGGGCAAATAAGAACAATAATTGAGATAATGTTGTTCTGAAAAGTTCTTAAACGAGCGCTTAGTAAGGAGTATCCTTGACATTTTTTGTGGTTTTAAACTAATTGACGTGTATATCATAAAATGATGACTCATGTCATGAAGCACGACAGCAGATTTGCAATGCATTTCATGTTTATTTGTGAAAATATGATCAGTAAGACTTTCACTTGTATCTGTTACGCGTGTAGGAAGGGAAATGAGTTGTTTATATCCTGCAGATTCCATTGTTTCAAAAACGCTTCTATCTGTTGAACATGGAACATCGTGGTTCATGTCCCCATCGTGGTATGAAGTAAAGGTCTGGAGAATATTATCTAATTTTTCATTAAAAATAGCATGCCCATTAGGTGGCCTGTATACACAGCCAATAATTAATTCTTGATTTATATGTTTGTTTCAATTTTAAAGAGAGATACTCCTTCAGTATCAGTATCGCATACAGAGTGTGGAGTCTGAGACCTAAAAAATGATAGCATCTAGAATAAGTTTGTCCTTTGCCAGAGAAGTGTTTTGTCACCTTGTACCCTTCTCTTCAACTCCTTTAGCATGAGTAAAAAATACCCATAAAATTAACATTTTCGAATTTCGATCTCCCACCATTTGGAATATGGGCCCGGAATTGGTCATTTTTTTTTATCGTCCTTTCAAACGATATACTTCTACACCCACCTTCCAATTTTAACCTTTTGAGTTTACCCCCTTGCCCCGTCTTCCTTGGGTGGACGAGGTCATAAGTTTTTGATTTTTTTAGCCAAAAGAGTTAGCCTCTCCAAATAATGGAAAACATGTTTCAGCATTTTCTCATATTTACATGCGTTCTGAGGAGACGAGGGTGTGCAAAGGTATATTAATAATTTTGTAACCCATAGCTCATTGCCTGGAAACGAAATGTGAAAAGACTAAGGGGATATTTTTAATTCAGGTTCTAGAGCGTCTAGATCCGGAGGATTAAAAATATATTGAAGAAATTGTCACCTCACCTCTTGAAGTGTAGCGAATGTACAGACAGAGTCAACTTGCCTTCATCAAAGCACATTTTGGCACTTTCTTCGACTGGTACAAAGTAGAAGACCAAGGTGATGGCAGAAAAGGATGAATCTGTCTCAGAAAAAACAAACAAAAAAAACTGAAACTTCTGAGTGATGTGAGGGAAGTTTTACAGGGAGATATAAATAAATAATTCAGTTGTTATTACGCAAACGATGTCGATGTTTTGAAGTTATCTCCACTTACAAGTTGTGATGTACAAAAAACTTTCTATACGTACAGGAGTATTCTTACCTATAAACGGACGAGTTTTGCGTAATAGAATCTTTTCGTATACTGTATAATGTAAAAGGTAAATATTGTGTATTTTAAAACGTTATCGAAATTATCACTTTGCCCTCGACTAACTGAGCTTGAGATCTTTACTGCGATGATCAGTTATGGGTCCTTTTTCAAAACGTAGTAGAAGATAGTTGAAGTGCCTGCTTTAAGAACCTGGGCTTAATGCACATCAGTGAGGCTACACCCAACTTGTAAAACAAACTTGGCCTAGGGTAGCGAAAGCCACTCTAACAAATCTGTTCAGACTGCTAATAAGAAAAAAACCTGGTACTATTGCGCAACGCAATTTATTTCATTTGAACAGTTTAAAATAGTATGTTCATATGTATATCTTAGTGTAACCACAAACACTCTTTTACATGTACTTTCAAAGTTAACATCTTAATGATACAATAATTATCAAACAGGTCATGAATCATTTTTGGCCATAAACAATTTTGTTCGAGCTTAGCTAAACATATACAGTATATTATATAATTCTTGTTTCACATTCTTCTCCATTCATGAATTTACATTGTAATATCATTTTCTCAGTGTACCAAGAACACCAGTTTTGATTGACCTCTGTCGAGCATCATTGCACATAAATTCCTATCCCATCAAATAAAGAATATAACAAAAAGAGAAAAACTAAATTTTGAGCATCAGCATAGTACATACAATTTAGTTCCTTTCAACATCGGACGTTTCGTTAGATTGTCTCCACATACAGGTTTAGTATTGATTAACGTAATTTTTAGTTAATGCATTACATATTACATTTAACAACATAGATATATCCGTTGTTTGTGTTTTTGCTTGGAGCCCGCATAGTGCCCTTAGTTGTATTTCATAGTTTCAGCTCTCTCACAAAGGTACATAAAATCATAATACATTTTAGCCAAGATATTATTAAATTCCTTCTCTTTAGGATGCTGTTTCGATACTCCCCCGTATTCCTAACTTTAAATAAATTACAAAGATGCGTTTTGTGTACGCTCCCGTGCCTAAGTTCATCTAGTTCATTGTACCGAACAGTACAAGGCAAATATTGACTGTGAGGTTACCATATCAACTGTAACAGGTATGTAGTAACAACGAACTGAACTGACGTACTGTACGAGTACAAAGAACGTTCACGCTGAAGATTTCATGATTATGTATAGTTTAGGGAAAAATAGAGTAGTTCTACAACATTGTCAAGCTTCTTTACAATGTTCACTAGCTCTTTTTAGTGCATATTTGCGTCCTTATACTGACAGTTTTTGTAGCATAGTTGCATGTATATTTTAGCTGTTTTCGAGTATATCAATCCGTCCTCTACTCATAACATAGAGAAATGTCATCTATATATTTTTATGTGTTATACACGCACCACCATCGTTTCAATATACACATTCCATTTGAACAACATGGCAAGTTTGTAGAGTAGAGATGAATAGACCCTGTTATGTATACCCAAATGGCATTACGGTTAGGTTTGTTGGGGGTTAGGAGTTCTGGTTTTACAAAACATTTAGATGAAGCAACTTTTTCTTTAAAGATATGAGATCTTAACATTTGTACTGTTTTATTATATATATATATCTATATATATATATATTGCCGCGCATGAACATCAAAAATGCTTGTTGCCCAGCAGTTTCTATTTCATTTTCAGTTTTGTTCATTACGCAGAAGAATTTGGCAATTTCCTTCAAACCACTACACTGTAGAAACTTGTTAAATGCTGTAGGTTTGCCAAGTCCATAGATATAAGATGTACTATCACAGCCTGTGAAAGAACATAAGAAAATTAGGCATTCACATGTCTCTTTTCCTGAATGGAATGTATATCATGCACTTTAGTTTCTTTTATTTATTTATTTTTACGATTGATGTCACTCCGAAATTCTAATGAAAAATCACTATTAGGAGCATAATATAAAAGAAGCACAAGCAAATCAGTATCTTCTCCTATAACTATTGTACTTGCATGCTTTGAGGATTGAACTGCTTCCTTGACAATAGTTACATCAGCATCGGCATCCGCTATGACAACCCTACAACCTTTTTCAATCAGCTTATTGCATATGAGTTTGAACGTTCTTGACTTATTCTCAGAATTCCGAAGAAATCTTTCTTTGTTGCTGTGAAGGTGTTCTCTGTAAAGTTAACCAGTGGGCTGAGTCGTGTGTTGATGCCCCGTCTCCGATGTTCACAGTCTTTGATTGAAAAAGTAGTAGCTTCATAACCATCAAACAGTATAGTAGCTTTCCCATAATTCCTGATTGTGAAATCTGCGTATTTTGTAGCAATAGTATCAAAAGTGTCAAAGGTCTTTCAAGGTATTCTTTAAATCAGTGATCCACCATCGAGAATATATGCTTTACTTTGCGCATGGGTTTGTGAGAATGTCTCTACCTGAGACGTTTCATTCGGTATACCCTGTGATTTACTTCTAACGTGTGTATTTATTGCATGAGCTAGCTGCGATTTTTGTCCTTTTCGCAAGAGACTTGGTGATTCAGACAGGGATAGTGGGAAAGCACAGAGTTCGTATTGCAGAACATGTTGAAGATCCATTTCAGTATTGTTGGCAACTACGATAAACCGCTGGAACAGAAGGACAGGATCTATGGTAACTTTCTCCTATTCGTTAATTGTATCTTTTTCATGCGCTCTTAGCTTTAACAGCTCATCTCTTCGAATTATGAAAACAAAGGCTTTCCTGTAAGATTCTCAAAAATTTTGTTGCCTACCTCTTTTAGATTATGAACGTTTACTACCGTTTCATCAACTGTAACCCCAGTTACTATGTTCCTAAGTGATGGAACTGCAGTGAAAGGGGAGAACTGCTGAAGAAATTAAAGTATCTTTCTTCCATCAGATCTATCTTGCAGAATTCTTGAAGCATGCATTTCTCTGTGCTGTTCACTTCTTGATGGTGTGACTTTTGTCAGGCTCTGAACAGCCATATTGTATTTACAAGTTGCTGGCATTAAAAGTATCCACATGGATCGTTGCAGGTCTGTTAACCCACTTCCTCTTGTGAGACCGCCACTAGGTTTTAGTGACCTCATCAAAATTTGTTCAATGGCTAGATCACATCCAAGGCCACACTATGAGGTACCTGTCCTGTACACAACAAATTCCCCTTTTAAAAATACATTATACATATGTGGTTGCTTCTCAGACAGTTTCAGTATCTCTTGTAAGTACAGATGCACAGATTTAAGATAATTGGTATGACATGCTGCTCCAATTATTAGTAGGCACTCTTGAACAGCTTGCAAGTGCATCATCCACGAGCCACTTCTGTCTGCTTGTACCAGTTTGCGCATTGTACTTATCATTGACTGATATTCTATCCACAAATTACTTGTCATTGAGGTTTCACATAAATATCGCTTTTTCCGTTTCAGCAAATTCTGAAAACTAGATAGAGATTCGAACTTTTCGATTTCATGCATGGGCCTTGTATTTGATATTAGATCTTCACATAACTTCAAAATGCTTGCACCAATAGCAGAATTGTTTTCACTTCTTGATCCTTCCCCTTGTTCACTAAACACTTCATCAAGTAGCAAAGATGTCAAAGAACTGTCAACTAACATGTGGCCTCAGAAAGTTCGTGAGACAGCTTTGCCGCTTCATACGTTTCACAATATTTTCTTCATAAACAACTTGGAAAATGTTATTTAGACTAGTATCTTCCATTAATGTGCCAATCGCACCCATGATATTCATTAGCGAGTGAGACGATCCCAACATCAACACTGTGTCTGCAAATTCCATTTCGTATCTACTATCGTTCAGGAAAGTTGATGCTTTTCAGAACAGTGGCTGGTCAAAGGTAACAACTGGAGTGATTTTACTTGGTGACATATCTATGATGGGAAGTATCACTACAGAAGATTTCCTAAACTCACCAGAATTGTGAATTCCTTTTATAGTTCCTGACCAACTTGGGGTGCGTGGATTCAGATGCCACGCTGCCTGTCATAGAAGATCTGTTTTTTTTTAAGGTTTCCTCTTGCAGCTTAGATAGTTGCTCAAACATTAAACATGACGATAAGTTGGACTTACTGACACTTGTTAACTTTTGCCATTTCTTTTATGTCGTTATCTGAAATATTCTTCAGTGAAATTACTCGTCTCTGTCTTTTATTGCTTGGTGTTATTGAAGCCATCATTCTCATGCCATGAAATGTATCTTGACCTCTTAAGATCAAGAGGTCAAGAGACCGCTATGATCAACATTATATGTTACAAATATAAGTTTCATTTCCATCTTGTTCAAGTAAATTTCCTCACGTTGCTACAGCTGCATTCCGTTCAAAGGAGTCGGGAACGATAATAGATATGCAGCCAAATTACATGTGATAACTGTAATGGAGCTAGTACAGTTCTAGGCTTACAGGCCAACTGCAACCACCTTCAACTCGCTATTTTCAGTAAATATTTTAAATAAAAGTATTTTAAGGCTTTGAGGCAGAAATTCAAGACAGTTCTAAGTATTTATGCTGTTAGCAGGATGGTAGGATCCTTTGTTATCCAGATGCATTGTTCTTATATCACTTACTATAAGTCTTGCTGCTGTTTCAATAATTCTTATCTTCTCATTTTCATCATCCACACAGCGGTTCCTTTCGTAATGATCTCTTATGATTGACTGCACGGATTTCCTAATAAGTACAATGTCCTTATTACCTTCCGTTTCACAGAAACATACATAAAAAGTGATCAATCAATTTAGATTTCATATGCTTATGAGAATATGCTTTTTCACCTAAATCCTTTAGATGTTCTTTCATTAATGCTACAAGATCTTCTACGATAAATTGATCATCTTGATATGCTTCTAAGAAAGGACATACTTGGAGGAATGCTGCTATTAATTTCTCATTTTGTGGTCTTCCAGGGAAAACTGATTCTTTACTCCCAGTATTAGTCTTTTTTCTATGCTGATAAGGAATATTCTTACCAGCTCGGAAATTTGAACTACAAGAATGGTGATATACACAGTCTGCGGCAAAAAGATCGTTGCTATAATATTCTAAGCGTCCTTGTACTTGAAGAGCCTAATCATCTTTCCTTTTAACACAAATATCACTTACTGTTCTGGAGAAATTGTGTGTTTTCACACTAATAAATACACTCTGATTCAGGAAAATGTTTAAACTCGACAACTTGTCCATGGAGCATACAATGAGTTTCGCTGTTACAAGCATTCACACTTGTATGACATCGTTTTTTAACTAATGGTTCAACGTCATCAGAAACTTTTCTTGAATATCTTGCAATGTCTTTTTTATCCGCAGAATGTTTGCGGCAGGAAGCGTGAACAAAGTCATTTCCTGAAGCACTGATATTCAGTCCTTGTAATCTAGCAGCCCTGTTGATTCCTTCAGCACCTTTGTTTGTTAATTGAATCAAATTGTCTGTCTGTTCTTTACCTTCACATAAAATACAAACGTTTGTCATTGATTCCATTTCACAATTGGTTTTGCATAACTCAACAGTCTGGATTCTCCAGTGATCTACGTTTTAGTCAAATTTAGGACATCTGAAACACACAAAAACAAAAATAATTATTATCAAATGAAACACAACACAATGTATGAGAGCATATAGTAGGAATCAAAATAAATATGGAAAATTAATTTAAACCAGGATTTTTTTACTCTAGGAAGTTATAATGAAGCCACACCCAAGTTCTTTTTCTGCGGCAGCCATTTTGATAATGGCGAAAATAAATATGTTTCCGTGACTGGACTTCCGCGGATTTTCAGTATGTTGCAATTTATTATGTTATAGTTAATGTACAATACAAGCCGTCTTTGTTCTAATTTGTTCTGGGTTAAATGCTAATTCTCCTGGACCATCTCATGTGAATGTAAGATCTTGTTTCGCAGCAGCATCACAGTATAACATGTACAAGAGCAGGCAATTGTCATCGCAATGGTTATCAAAATACTTCAACAAATTCTAAAAGATGTCGGGACGATAACTCTGCTTCAGAGCTGACGATTAAGATTAAAGTTGTATGAGGCATTATGTTTAAATAATTTGTATCTGACTAATTTATTGTATTATCCAGTCAGAAGAATGTTAATTTTATAATGTAAATATTTTATCTCAAGATTTGAATACTTAAATCTAAACAACTAAGTTGTATTTTATACCCACCTAGCTAAAAGGTCGTATATGAGACATGTGAATAGAGAACATGTGAATTGATTTATTAATCTTATGTCAAGAATAAAGCTTTTGAACCTTATACCAAATCTTTTCATTGGCTAAACTATTAATGCCTGAGTGCTATACTCGGGGTCATTATATTAAAGTCGAGGGTAGTCCTACTGCAGTGCAGTGGATAAGTCTGGGGCAATGACCTCTATCAAAAAATGATACTGGACTGACTGCAGCCATTGAAAATTTCATGAATATATGAAGGCAGGGAGCGGAGAGCACACTTAATCTCGTTTGTCCACTTCCAGTCTAAACCAATATGAACCAAATTTTCGGTTCTAACTCAGTATTTTACACTTAATAACGCTGTGTGGTCCGTTTTTTTTTATTTATGTCTTAATTCTGGCAAAAAATGTAAATATTATTTGAAATATTTTGTATTCTATGCAGAGTATGATATAGTCTACTCTTACATGAATAACTCAAGAATTAAGACAAGTAAAAAATCGTGCCACACAGCGTTATTAAGAGTATAAAACTGAGTTAACTGAAAATTTGGTTCACATTAGATTAGACTGGAAGTAGACAAACGAGTTTAAATATTTACTCTGGCGTCTATCTTTCAACATTAAGTAGTCACTCTAGTATCGTTTACGTAGAGCTCGATGGTCTAGGATATCTCGACTAGTAAAGATACATCATACCTTAGAGGCTGTAATTTATAGATTGAAGTAAAACCCACGTCGGGCACGAAGGATTGAAGTTAGCAGCTTATATCAAGCTCGTTACCAAGATTACTGGATTAGGCATTCTGAAGTTGAGAATAAAGGCTTTTACAATACAAAATTATTACCAGCGTACTTCGTAAATTTAAGTTCAATATACAATGGACTATATAAAAATTAGATTGGTATAGATAAAAACTTTATTCTTATCTGGCCAGTCTAGTAACTTTGGCCCGTCACGATTCGCCCATTTACAGCCAGTTAAAATCCATGCCCCTTCCGGGACTCGAACCCGGGACCTTCGAGCCGATGGCCTACCGCCGCAGACCGCTCGACCACCCGGCCGGCTAGATTGGTATAGGTCATATATCTCGATATGCCCTCCATTACAGGCCTGGTTATGTGAACTTATCTCAACGTGTCTAGGAAGATCGACACACCCTATCGCTTAAGATTAGAGGAAACCAGCAAATGGTACTTCTTTTGAGGAGATTAAACGGAACTAGGAGGGTATTTGGATGTATGACAACTCCAAGCTTAACCGGCAAACCCTACGAATTCAAGATACATTATCTCAACCAGTGTGTGAGTGAGTTAATGAATGTGGAAGGGAGAGAAGGAGCATATAAAACATTATCCCATATCCATATGATAATTGACAGATAATACTGTGAGGGATGATAGCCTTAAGGGAAGGAATAGAGAAGATAGCGACCAGGAGCTTACTCGAACTACCATACCGGAATTAACGTAATGAAATCGTGGAAAATCTCAATCAGGATGTCCGGTGGCAGAGCTCATACATGCGTGCCTCCCCGTGTTAATTCGAAGACCAGAACTTTAATCATTATATCAGCTGGACTGGGTGTATCCTGATGCACTTTACACATCATAAGCTATTCCTCGTCAAGTCATACGTAGACAAAGGAATGCAGAAATACCTTCTACTAATTTCTGCTAGTATGACTGGAGGAAATCAAGGTAAACTTCAGTCAGGAAATCTGGCTCTGGAAGTGAATCTGCATACGAAGAAGAACACGCTTCCGTTGAGTTGGAACGTTTAGCCTAAAGTTTAGGAAACCGTTTTTTTTTTTTTTTTACAACTATTCTTGTATTAAACAGTTGTGATACTGAACCTATAGTTAAGCATTAACTACTCAATGTGGAGGAGCCTATTTATTTAATTTTGAGGAATATTTAAGTGTTTTACTTGGTTGTCACTGTTCACTTTATTGCTATGAGAAGTTTCGTGTATATATGTACGGAAATCGTGATATCTTTCATCAAACATAGGTCCTTTCTCTTGTTACCCGATGTTGTTGAAAGTAGGTTGCACGCAACAAAAAAATAAATGCAGACCATATGGACACTAGGAATGTAAAGTAACAATTTTTCTTCCTTGCTGCACTTCGGAAGATGACACATTGCCCCAGTTTCTCTTTATAGTTAATTGGAGACAATCAAGGTAAATGTTTTATAGCTATGGTTCGTTGTCATGTCACAGAAATATAAATCTTATGTAATACAGAACATACAACATTTATGAGCTCATTCCAATAAGCATTGGATATACAAACTCTATCTGTTCTGACACCATCTCATTATGTAGAGAGAAACACACTTACAGAGAGATAAGGGAGAGAGGGGGAGCGGCACAGAATTTGTACAAATCTTGTTGATTGTTTTTAGAAACGAGGAAAATCTTTCAGGTTGGAGTAGTCAACACTCAACAGGGAACGATGGATACGACCTTAGCATCAGCAATACTAGGCCGAGGCAAAATGTCTTATGCCGTTTCTTTACAGAACAACTTTATACCATGGAATATATAGATGTGGGATGGGTAAGAAAAACTTAGCCTCTTTTATCCCACAAGTTTAATGGAAAACTTAAAGTAAATCATATAAATGTGCTTATTTTTTTAGGATGTGAAGAAATTGTTTACTCCTTCTCAAGCAGAAATCAAATAGCACAAACTCCATAAACAACAATACTTGTAACCTGTCATCTAATTTCAGCTTAAAAGTAGATAATGTTAGAACTAATTATTTGTTTACTTAACTTATATTCGGTTCAAACAGCAGCTGTAATAAAATGAAACATAACGTCCCTTAGCGAGCCTTCTACAGGAAACGGGAAATGGCGGTCAAAGTGGGTTGTTAATGAACCATATCCGCCTGTGGAACTGACGGAAAACACTGAGGAACTTTAATCAGTATGATTTAACTGCAGAACTTGTATTTGAGTATCTTCCCAGTACCGGTACCGTTTCCAACTCCACAACGGCCAGACCACGGAAGCTGACTGGAGCACAAAATTTTATTTCATGTAACAGCGGTTACCGCTAAACTACTTATGTTTATAGATAAAAACGAGTTGAGGAACAGCCAAAATTCGCAGGTATTCTGAAGTTAATTTTACAAATAATGAAAATGGAGACTAGGAATTTTCGGAATATTCAAATAATAAAAAATTGTTTACTACTTTCTTTTTATTCTTTCTTCACACCATGTTGGGTTTCCAAGACTTACTTTTTTCGTAAGTTTTACGTTTTATGTGTTAATGTCACGCATTACGTTCTGCTTTTATCTCTTTGTGTTTTCTCTAAATCGCAAGCAACACACGCACGCGTGCATGAAAAGTTGCCCTAAATTGTGTAGTATAGTTTCCTCACCAATTATGTACTTTGCTTGCAACCAAAATATTATCTGAAATATGTATAATCGTTGTAATAAGGCTAGTGAAATCATAGTTGATTTAAAATTGCTTATTTCGTGATTTTCATTGCATTGTTGGTGTCAATAAAAAGTTCATTTCTTTTACCGGAATCAAACTTGGTAACCCTGTCACGGGATTTATTAAAGGAGGAGGGAAGCAGAAAGTTGGGTTTTAATATTCTGCATTCCTTTAATGAAATGAAGTGGAATCAGTTTTATAGAGTTCTGTTTTTCATCTTTTAAGATAGACCTAGTAAATAAAACTTGGTAGTATGTAACAAAAATATTCTATATTTGTTTGCCAAGGGAGATAAATTTACTGTACGTATCATGCTGCTTCCATTATTATACCTTATTTTATCTCCCCCTCTTGATCAACAACAGGGCTCATGAATTTCACGTGGTCAAAAAAGTAATTTTGGTTAATATTTAATCTGTAAATCTGCATAGTTAACCATAACTGTAAATGAAAACGATTAACAGTTTAATGTGGGATCCGCAACTAATTAAGCACGTACCATGTTTAGTTCGGTCTTCGCTTTTGATTGTTCAACTGTTTTGCGGTAAGAAACTCTTATCTGTATTAGTATGAGTTAAACATTTTTGAATTTGCATTTCTGCAAAACATTTGTGTTTCAACAGTTAATATGTAAAAAATATTAAAATTATACCGCAAAGTAAAAATGTACCTGTATGTAGACGGAAATGACCAATTGACGGTGATTTTTTAAAAATAAAAATGCCACTTTCAACAGAGTTTTGGATTGACTGCAAACCATGTAACGAACGAACCTTTCTTAACCTACAACAGCTTTAGTCAACAAAGTCCGTTCAGAAGTTCCTTGGTTGGTTTCATCCTCTTTTTTTGACATAATGATTTTGTTACGTAAATTCTAACATCATTTTCCCCGCACGTAGCCCTGTCTCTTTTCTTCTCTCTCTCTCTCTCTCACTCTCTCTCACTCTTTGCAAGTCAATTCTCTAGTCTGTGGTGTAAGCGGATCAATGGTTGTATGCGATGAGTCACTCCTGTCTCCATGACAACGACAATTCGCGTGCTGCAATTAATTACGTCACTTGCAGGCTCTCATTGACTAAGTATAGGAGAATCTTGAGCGAATTCCAACCTACAACCATGTGTTGCTCGTGGCACCAAAATCCATTGAGTTGCTTTCTATATATTTGTGACATAATCTGCTATGATTTTTCAGATCTGAATTCATTTTTGTGTAATCTGAATTAATTCACACATGATCCATTAATATAATCTATCACTGTTTTCAAAGAACGGACCTTCACCATTGGTCTGGTTAGTTTCCGTAGCGTTAAATCAAGGCATGGATTGCATTACAGTGGCATTTCTTATACGTAATTTTCCAAAGTTGAACTGAAAACGTAACAAGTTCGAAAACATGGAAACCTAAAATACGCGTGCGTGTTTGCTAATCATTAGAAAAATTTGTGAGAAGTTTGCTTAGATAAAAAGGTTTATTGTTATGGCTTGTTTTCAGACTAGAACTCCTGTTCTCAATTCGAATAATGTAATTTAACAAACGAACTATGATCTTCAGGTTGAGAATTAGATGTGAAATTTTCTCACTTTCTCAAAGCTGAAAGAACGACTTTTAGAAACATTTTGACAAAAATAAACAAGTACTTGGTGTTTTACCGCAACGCGAACGCCAAAACGCTTTTAAAACGTGGCTGAGGAGCCACGTCAGTGAAATGGATTCCCACGAACAGGATGGAAGAAGTACTAACGTTGTTAAATGCAGAAGAAGTCTTATCTGAATTTTATTACACTTCTACAAGAAACAATATTATAACTAAAATAGATAATAAGTCCCGGCTACAATATTGGAATCTAAAATTCAATGCACATCTCAATATGATAATAGTTCAGGAGGCAGATATTTGGTATTCTGTGTACTGAATAATGATGTTAATTGATATTTAGAAGAAATTTTGTACATTAAATTCAACAAAGAAGCCTCTCCCTTCTCAGACTTCGCCTTTGCGTGTAGAACACACACACACACTATGCTAGTAGGAATCATAGACATGAATCTTCTTAGTCTCGGCGCATTTATGAAGGGAGGACAATTGCACTAAGCCTTTGTTAGTTAATACCATTTAGAAATGGTATGTGTCATGGAACAGTAGGTTAATGTGTCAGATTTAGACTAAAGATCAGTATACAAAACTATACTGTATTTTGTAAACTCTATGTAATAATTTATCGATTTAGAAACATTCTGCAAATTAATCATATTTAGATTTTAATTTGATAATAATAAGAAATTAATGGCATTTATGTACAAATACAAAATAAAGGGTTGCACTAAATTATTTCCACTTTAAGAAAAAATAGGCGCAATATCAACGCACAACACGCTTCCTGTATTATTTAATCATATTCCGGTAACATGACCTTAGATGTGTTGACCGCCATGTTAATCGACATCGAAAACTGTGCTGCGGTTAGTTCAGTTCAGTTATTATTTTAGTGGCCTTTACAATAAATAGATCAAGGATGACGAACCCATGACGCGAACACGATCTGCGTGGCACGAAATATTAACATTTTTTTTTTTTTTTTAGTTATATAGGCCCTACTTTAGGAGCTGCGGTAGCTTAATGGTACTTCAGGAGCTGCGCTCACCTATGGTACTTGAGGTCGTCGGTTCGATCCCTCCTCATTCCATGTAGGGATGGTATCGAGACAATACGAGACTAGACAGCATCAGTCTCTTTCTCGTCTCAAATTTTTAGGGCAGTCTTGGTCTTGGTTTCATCTCGATGTGAAAATTCCAATCTTGGTCTTGGTCTCGATCTCGAATGTAAACCTCAGTCTCTTCTCGGTCTCGAGTCTCGACACGTTAGTTTCGCTCTCGTCTCGAGAATCTCGAAAGACGATAGATTTTAAAAAGTTGCCGTCCCTTGCCATGTTTAAAATGGATGTACGCAGGTTTTTCGATCTCAGTACAAGAACAAGTATATTAATATGATATTAACATAGTTTGTTACATTGTTAATTTGGGGTTAGATTAGAAATAAATTCTAATATAGAGAGATAAACATTATAATTTTAAAGTAATATAAAGCTTTAGTTAGGCTATATAGAATACCAATAAGCGCGATACATGAAAATATTTCTATTATGGAAACGGATCCACCTACTGCAAAATTGGAATACGTAATGTAAAATTTACGTTTTGCTATTTCTAAATTATATTTAAATTGCCTGAATAGCTGTTACGTTAAAAATTTTAAAAAATACATTTCAATCGAAATTTTCTACCAGATTTATAGAAATAAATAAACGTACACTGTTAAAAAATTTCCCAAACATTCCTGAGAAAAGCTTGGCAACCATAGCTAAATGAGAATTTTCAGTAATTTGGCTAAAAAAGGCATCCATTATATAGTTCTCAGGAATGTTGGGAATAAAAACAACAACAACAAAAAAAAAACAGAAGTCTAAAGGAGATAAGAACACGGGTTCTTTAGTCAAAAGTTCAGCGTCGTACTGACTGCTCGAAATTTTCAATTAAAAGAAAGCAGTATAGAGTGTTAGAATTATGTTGGCTGAATCCCGAAGATATAAACTAAGTTGATCCCATGACTTACGCCACATTTTTATCATTTATGTAATTGTCAATTTTAGGGTTCGGAATTACCAATCACTCAAAGTATTTCCCATTTCTACCAAAATAAGAACTGACAAAATGGCGGCAGCAAACTCTTGATCAACATTGAATGCGCAGCTGCGATAAGAAACAGTTTTCTCATTCTGCGCATGTGCAGAACTGAAAACGAAAAATTTACAGATAAACATTCGAAAAGTCTCTGAGTTTAATGCTAAATTTCCCTTAGAATTCCTGGAAACGTTAACAAAATTTTAACAGTGTACAGTACGTTACAAAAGCTTTACTTATTGTGAATTTTATACAAGGAAACAATTAAATACAAAGAAATTGAAAATAGCATTTAACGAACTCCACAGCCAAACGAATCGATTAGTTTAATACTTCTCTTTCCTGGTGGTGCTACTTTCAAATAGCGTATTGCGAATCTTAAAATTTAAATAAGTACATTGGTATTTCAAATGAGCCGTGTTATTAGATTAAAATGTAATTCCAACAATTCTAGCAAAGCATAACTTAATCGGTAAAAAATTAACTTTACTGTGTTTCATGCATATACTATACAATCTTACATCCCCTCTATGTCCGTCTGTCGACAACTTTTGACTCAGGAACTACTAAGGCTACGAACGCTGTTGAGTTTCGTTCAATAGGTCTCAGTGAAACTTCACCCAAAGACTTTACCCAACAATCCAGATTTTACGCTCGCTCCTCCTTCTCACTTGATTTTTATATAAACAATACTGTTTTTATCGAATATAAGGTATATTTACGTGATAGTTTGTGCAGAATTTCTTCTGCATAAGTTCCTACACGGAAAGTTTATAGAACACTTAGCCTTCAGCAACAAGTGCTGGGAAGCCTTACACAATCGCTATGTCAATCTGTCGACAACTTTCAAATCAGGAATTACCAGGGCTTGAGGTGCCCCGCGACTTGCTTGTTTACATATACGTAGAAATATAATTTCATATTGTCTCCATCTTCTCTAAGGTACCAGTTAGTATTCCAAAAATATTTCCATCCATTTTGAAAATTATAGTAAGTAAATGGTGTAAGAAAATATTTATATTACAACTTAGACAGTTTGGTTTCTTGGAGTATGTTTTACAGTCTTTACGGGATCAGTGTAACAGAGGCTGATATAAATGGGAGAGTGTCAACAGAATTAAAAGACTATCAGCAGGGAGAAAGCATGGGAATGAAAATTCACAGAAGAAAATTAATGTCTATTTATCCATCCCCGAAACAATTTTCAACACTTTTATATTAGTATTGAGACAACAGAAAGTAGTTTGGCATTGACAACTGACTACTTATATGACTTATAGTCATGTTATAAAAACTACAATATAACATGCTAAATAAAGTTTATCAGAATGAAAATAATTGTCACGAGACTTCTTCTAGTATGAAACAACATCAACAAAAGCATTAAATTAATATTATCGACATTCTTGAACACAAAGCTTATAGTCTCAATCGAGACGAGAGTCTCGAGAGGTAAGTCTCGGTCTCGTCTCGAGTCTTGATGGATAAATCTCGGTCTTGGTCTCGTCTCTTGTAAGTCTCGATGCATAGAGTCTGGCTCTCGTCTCGATTCCTGAACCTTAGTCTCGTTCTCGGTCTTGGTCTCGAATTCGAGACGAGACCAAGACCAGTGTCGGTATCAAGCCTAATTCCATGTAAGGTTTGTAGTGGACAAAGATCATGTCCGTGAGTTTTTTCGGAGTTCTCCTGTTTCCTTCAACTTTCTTCATTGCACCAATTTTCCCATCATCATCCATTCGGCTTGAGCCAAAGTTGCCTAAAGGCCTTGAAAATTAAATTCAAAATTTAAATTCATATACTTCACTTGTCTATGATGTATTGCCAATGTAATGTCGAAAGTCTAACCATTATTTGGACCAATTTAGCATAATATACAGCGCCTTTGTCCTAATCACAATGCATATACCTTTCAGGTCAAGGATTAATATCACTATGGCTAGTTTTCATCTGTTTGGCTGTATAGCACTGCGTGGAAAACCGCTTTCTGAAAGAGATTTCCTTATTCATGTTCTTTGAAGATTTTCCCAACAAACAACAATTGGTGAATAGAATTAAAGAAATGGCAACCAACAGAAATACTGCCACCGATGCAGTAAGTGAAGATGTTTCACAGCAAATGAAATCTGATTTAGACGGGACCCAGACGTATTCAATAGGTCTTGATGAAAGAACCGATGTGACATCGCAATCAAGATTAGCTTTATTTGTCAGGTTTTTTGTAGAAATGAAATGAGGGAGGGATTACTTAAGTTGCTACGCTTAAGAAACTACGCCCACAGGAAAAGTCATTATGAACGAATTGACACAAGAACTTGAAGAAAAAATGGGGTCTAACTTATAGAAAATTGTGTCTGTAACTGTAGGCATAAGTGCACAACTTAATCTGTGCAAAGCATGCAGTGTAGGGTGATTCAAAATTAACTTCACATAGTTCACATACTAATGAGCGACAAGGATCATAACACATGACATTTCTAGTCTTTCAATTTTCTCATCGACCGAAATCATCAGAGATTAAGAATTTGAAATTTGCATGAGAGTTATGATATTCACATTTATGAGAGATTTAAAACTAGCAAATGAAATCGTCATGAAAGCTTGAATTTACCTGGTTATTGCTTGAAGGTGTAAAAATGGAGTTACAAAAAAGTCGAATTTGCCATTTTTATGATTTCTTTGTGATTTACTCCTTAACTGCCAACAAATGATCCCTTCTCATAAATTCACATACAAAGAGCTTACTTTAATAATATCTCTAATCAGGGTATTTTACATCTACTTTTAAAAACCAATCTCATGAATTGATAGGCGTACTCATAGTAATTGTTAGTCTCTTTTTAGGCAGTTATTCGTTGTTTGTTAGTTTGTTCATGTTTGAGAAATGTAGAAAGGAATTTAATTAATAAATAAATCAATTGAAAGTAATAATTTAATTAAAAGTAAAAAAAAATATTAAAATTTGAGAATTTGTTTTCCTTTTTATTGTTACTTTTGTATTATATAATCTCGTATTATTTCTACCTACAAGAAGTTTAGTACATTTTGCAGAAACACTTTGAGATAATACAATTTCGCTTGCAATTGTGTGTTGCAAGTTTTGGGTGTGGTTTCATTTCTTGTCCTCGGCTGCACATATATATTAATGAAAAAACTCAACAACAATTAATCAGTAACAACAAAGTTATTCCTTACGCTTTCAGTGCATGACGATATTGAAATTGATATATATTTTTTTAAACATAATATTAATGAAGACCTTTTTCTCCATGCATACAAGACAGAGCTCTCGATATATGTATTTTATGCGCTATCAACTTCAAATTCAGTAGAGGAACAAGCCCAGACAGCTTTAGCTGAGGTCATAAAAGCAGCATTAATGTCTTTCAGATGAGTAAGAGGTCACAGTTTCACGGATAAAGATGCGTTTCTCGACGGAGTTAAATAAAAGCTCTCGGATAGAAGATTTGCACGTTAACGGTTCGCTTGACTAGTCCATCTAAAATGCATGAGGAAGGATTCTCTATGCTCCATTTATTTCTCTTTCTATAAAATGCATTCCATCGCGTTCT